>JAHWFP010252404.1:0-19621 GCA_023313725.1 Lithobius niger | reverse complement strand
TGAGAACCATTGAATTAAAATTAAAACACTTTAGGAAAAAAGTGCTTATCAAAAACGACATATTTTCTTGCTCAAGAAGCAATAATGTATTTTCAAATGCATATATCGCATTAGATTTGTTTTAAAGACCCATTATAATCAATAATTAAGCTTAAATCGCATAATATTGCGATAAAGATTTTAATAAGCTTCTGGAAGTTGTTTAACAGGAAACATTTTGCATAAACAAATTTGATATCATCATTTCCACTTCCAGCATATCAAAACAGTAATATTTACTAGCCAACATGTGAATAAAATTTAAAATTTAACAGCACATGATGGAAATTGATAGACAATTCATTAAAATAATAAATAAGAAAAAATTTCTTACCGTATTGCCCATCATGGCAGACGGGACAATCGAGCCTACAAGGTTCAGGGCGACGGCACTGCTGGACGCCGCTGCCGGAGGCTCCCGCATCGGTGACATCTGGGTTTTGAATATGATAGATGCGGGCGAGGTCCGGAAGCGGTGGCAAACCCTCTAGCAGATTGTCCGCAAAGAAGTCGGAGAGATCATCCGGCAACTGGTTGTTTAGCAGGAAAGCTTCCTGCTGACGGGCGGCCTCTTCATGCTGCGCTAGGGCTTGATGCAGGTTTTGCTGCATGAAGAAGGTGTTTTCGGCGTTGACCGCCCGCCAGAAATATGAAGCAAACTCTTCGGTTCCATGAGGAAACGGAGGGAAAATTACATAACGGCAATGCAGACACCGTCTTGCCGTTATGGGGCTGCACATTAAATAGTATTTAATAGCACATTAAATAGTTTTTGTGACCCAAAATCGGACATTGGCAAAACCAATGGGTGCAAAGTTCAGGCTTGACGTCACGAAAAGGAGCCATCTCTTTTCCTGGGGACCTAGCTCACCCCCTCTGCTCACATAGTGACCATCAACTATTGTTTACATGGCCTCGACCAGGCCGCATTTTGAGGTCAGATCAAGCCAGCATGGCCCAGAACCGTGCCCCAATCCTTTCAACCCACCGACCACTTTCGTTTATTGCCCAACCCCCTACCTCAGTAGAGAGAGTGACCATGCTCAATTGCACTCATCTGCAAGTGAAAGGGATGGTCGAAGTAGGTCAAGATGGCTCTCCCTTGACCATGACAACAGTTGCTACCCACCCAAGAAGCTAAACTTAGCAAACTCACTGTATAGTGGGGAAACTCAGAAATACTCTTTTGAAAATAAAGGGAATTCTGAAACATTATTTCAATGAAATAAAATCATTTAATTCATGTATAAGGTCACAGATATATACAAAAATGTGAATAATTGTGATATGTTTTCAGATAACCTGAAATATGAGTGAATGTAACATAACTAATGTAGTCCAAATTCATGTATTTTCAGAAAATTGTGCAACATACAGTGAATTGTGGAAAAGTGTCAGGACGGCAGATAAATGGAGAAAAGAGGCTGAATCATAGAACAGGGATCATTCCATCATGATCCAGGATTAATGAATACAGAGATAAGTGATTCCTAGCCTTGTGGTGAAAACATCTGTGTAAATTATACACCCCACCCCTCCTTGCCACGACACTTATAACTTAGTTGACACTTCCTATGCAAACTTAACAATGTGTAATCTTTAAGTTAATTGGGAAACTCATATTAACTTGTAACTTGGAAATCATTCCTCTTACTCTTAGTAAAACGCAGTTAACTTGGAAAACATTCCTCTTACTCATTGTAAAACGCAGTTAACTTGGAAAACATTCTTGTTACCCATGGTAACACTCATTAACGAAGAAAAAAAAAAAACCATTGCTGTTACCCATGGTGCAGCTTGTTACTTTGGAAAATATTCCTATTACCCATGGTAAAGTCATTAATTTGGGAAAACATTCCTTTTACAAATTGTAAAATTGATAACGTGTAAACACACTGTTGATACCTATGGTAAAGCACACTTAACGTTAATTACGTAAAATGATTCGCTATGTGAATCCAATTTGCTTAAAGGTGAGGTACGCGTAATACCTGGAACGCCAGACGTAAGTTCAATTTAATGGTAACACTAAGTTTCAAAGTACCTCACACGTAAATCCTTAAGGAACAGATTACACACTTTTGAAGGTTTTGTGAGTGGCGGGTCATGCTCACATGTAAGTTATGAATGGCAGGTCACATTCATACAGATATCAAGAGTGGCAGGTCACACTTCTTGAAGGTTTTGTGAGTGGCGGGTCATGCTCACAGGTAAGTTATGAATGGCAGGTCACATTCATACAGACGTCAAGAGTGGCAGGTCACACTTCTTGAAGGTTTTGTGAGTGGCAGGTCATGCTCACAGGTAAGTTATGTATGGCAGGTCACACATTTTGAAGGCTTTGTGAGTAGCAGGTCATGCTCACAAGGAAGATGAGTGGCAGGTCATACTCATCCGGTCATTTCGATTTTAAGTGATAAATTTCACTACTGAACAAGATATTCAAAATTAAAGTGAGCAGGCATACGCTAAGTTAAACAGTTTGCCATGCAACGCTTAGTTACCACTGATTTTACGGAAGCATGCATTAATCTAAGTTAAACAGTTTGCCATGCAACGCTTAGATTCTCGGAAAAAATTTATGGATGCCGCGCAACTTCTAAGTTAAACAGCTTGCGTTCGCAACGCTTAGATACCCGTATGTTATGGATGCCGTGCTAATTCTAAGTTAAACAGTTTGTAAATACAACGCTTAGGTACCGGAAAATTTTTTTTTCGCATGTCATGCATATTCTAAGTTAAACAGCTTGCCATGCAACGCTTAGATACCGGGAATTTCACGGGTGCCTTGCATTTTCTAAAATAAACAGTTTGCAATCGCAACGCTTAGATGTGACACTGCCGTGCTTCGGCAGATTAGTGCAAACCCGAATTAGAATAAAAAATATATATAATATAGCAGCATTAAATGAAAAAAAAAAAAAAAAATGCGTTATATGATTGCTGCAATTCGATTTAAATTTAAATCATAGGTCTCTGGAATTTTGGAATTCCAGTCTTCTAAATACGCCTGTGCTCTGGTCGCTTAAGTTCAGAAGGACCAGTGCAGGTAGCACATGGCATAAAACGGTTCTTTTCCAGGTAAAAGAGCTCGTTTTAAAGGTAATTACCTTACAGACAAATCACTCTATAACAAGCACTCTAGTAACGAATACGAGTCGCTAGAGCATCGCACGACATTAGGGTCGAGAATTGTACAGATCACAATTCTGGCGGTATAACATAGGCTATTTATTGTGAGGCAACGCAATAATTTCTTAAAGTTCATGTTTGCTGGCGGAACCTTACTGTTAGGTTCGACCTGAGCATGTAGTCAAAATGGGTTGACACACATATACATGAACAAGGTTCTTAAAATGCCATGATAGACGGCTTTCCGTATTGGTCGGTTTGAACTGTCGCTTGGTAGTCAAAAGGGAAAACAGACAAACAAGAATACACACGTTTCTTAATAAGCTACGATTGACGGCTTTCCCCCGGGTTAGTCTAAACTGTCTCGTAGTAGTCAAAATGGGAGAAACAAATACAAATAAACACATAATATATTGTACACGCCACATCAACCAAACCGCATATATAAATGAGTTGCAGTACTCGCTGTGCTGTTTTGAATAAATGAAACATAGGCTCAAATACAGACACTAACAAAATACCACCTAAACGTGGAGTATGTGAAGATAATTTAAATATTAAGTACGCAATAAGCACACAATCGTGGAAATTTTCATTGGGAATAACAGTAAATGACACTTACATTAAGGGGTTAAGCGAATACGACTTAACGGGGTAATAAAACAGGTATCCTGTCCCCCTCCCTTGTTCAAATGCTTATATTGTTACTATGTAGCATGATAATATTACTAAATAAGTAAAAAGCATGATGAAACCGATTTGATAACTTGGTCGCCAGTTTGAGTCCCAATACGAGACCAAACAAGTGATACATTCAGAAACATACAAGTTTCTGGGCGACTCATGTATGTGGCATGCATGTGATATTTTATTATTTATGAAAACTGTGTATTCCGATGAAATCTCGTTGCTATTGGTACTGCAGGAAAATATTAATATTTGACAATGTCAAATAGTACTGTTCGAATCGAACCATGGATATTCCATATTTTATTGATTATTTATTTGCCCAAGGGAGCAAATCAAAGTCACGTTTGGCTATAAAAAGTGGCTTTTCTTCCAAAGGTGAAGAGGCAAGAAACGAGATTTCAAAGGGAGAATTTTGAAAGTTGATGAAGCATAGCTAGTAACGCTTGTGTTTTCTTTCACTCCCCCAGCTAGAGCAGAAAAGTAGGCCAAATGGTTGGCAACGTAATTACCGAGGGTAGTGGAAACCCACTCAGCCTTGAACGACCTTGGCCGGACCAGTGGCCAACTCGAGGTCAAAAGTAGAGCACAACACGATATGGGAAAGTGCCACGCCTCCCTCGTTGAAAGCGAGAGGGTAAACAAATCCATGTGGCCAGCCCAAGGAAAACGAAATATCATTTATTTCAGATCAACAGCAACAAAGTTGATTTTATAAAATATTGAGTTCAGTTACATGGAGAATGCGCCCTCGAGTCTTGCATGCACTTAAGCCATACAATATTTTTATTCCAATTCCACCCAGACTAGTATTGCTTAATTAATATAGCAATTTAATCTTGCTGTACATAATTATTGCCCTGATTTCTGTGAAGGTTGTTTTTTTTACCTCAAAGAAAGGTTCGTTTTTCCTAGTCACACGGCAATTAACTTTGGGCCGCCGGTGAATGCGAAATTTTTGCTTAATTATGTAAAGCAGTTTCTGTTATAAATGAACTGGGTTTGGAAGCTAAAATAAGGAACCACTAAAAAGGTACCATGATTTTAGAATGAACAGGGATTATGTAGGGAAATAATTAATGGCTTAATTAATATTCATAACAGAAACAATACAATTAATTAATTAAATGCATAACTGCATAATATCATACATTTATTAAATGCATGAGCCGAATATTTATTCGGATAGATCAAAACGACTCCAGATAGCAATTATAATTGGGAGTCCTTCTTCAAAGACGACCGAGAGGCGGCAAGATCATTTGAGACTGAACAAGTGTAATTACACCTATTGTTAGAGTTTAAAAGATGCCATTACCAGCTGACATTATTTACGGCAGTTTCGTAGAAGCTAAAGGACTTTGTAGAACTAGATTTAATTACGATAAGATCGTCGCTCATGATCGATCACTACGTGGAATAACAATAAGTCCCTCCCACACGGGATGGCGGCATATACCTTCAAAGTGCCGCGTACGGGGAACAATTAATGAACCCGAACGCAACAATAGAATGATTGACAGGCGGAGAGGTCCCAATTGACGATAAGGGCCCAAGCTGTCCAAATGTTACTATATTTAGCATTTCAATAATAAATCAATACTACAATGGATTGATCATGGCCGATAACGCCACAGTATTTAAGCTGAACCTCGGAATGCGTGATATCATCCGATCACCAGCAGCTTACCAGACGCTAACTAGTTCACGCCAGTCAAATTCCGAAGGCTGCAATTCAGAAGTACGCCAGGCAGATTTCCGTGCCGAGCTAGCGACGGGGCTTCGCCGCTCAGCCGACCCGTGGGCCCATGGCCGCACTCAAGCTTCAATTAATGAGCTAAGTATTCTGATTGATTAGCAATAGCTAATTGTGTTTATGCTTAACTAGTACCAATCCGTACGCTACTAATTTACCCCGAGGTTCCCTTAATTTAACTCAGAGAATATAATAATGATTAGGTTTACCGCTCGACTTAATCCGTAATGCCATTCGTTAAACTCATGTCAAATCATTGTAATCATACAATCAAATCATAATAATCTGTCACTGATTTAATTGGCCATATGTGGGGTCAATATTGTGTACAGCGGAGTGTTGATTAAAGGCCCAGTATAATTGGATGTTTGCTTATTATTTAGCCTACCTATTTTATACTTGATTAGTGTTTTATACAATTGTTTGCCCTTATGCCATCCTGAACGATAATGTTTATTCTAGTCAAATGGTCACTGGAATAGAACATTACATAAAGATCGAACTAGATCTAAGTCTCCACGTAATAAACGTGCAACTCAGACACCTTTAAATTCCCAAGTACCATTTAGTACCCAGGTACCAGTACATAATCAAGTGCTACCAAATAATCAGGTGCACGCTAACCAAAACGGGTCATTTAGTCAAAATATGCCACTAAATGAAAATGTACCATTAAACTATAATGTGCCGCTAAATCAAGCTACGCCGTTAACCCAAACAGTGCCGTTAAATTTAGTAACACCACAGCACAATCGGGTAACACCAAACTTAACGCTAACTATGCCTACTTTGCAAATGCAAACAAGCATTCAAACACCACTTAATGTTCAAGTGCCAACAAATTCGCAAATACCGAATCATTCCCATGTTCCCATTACTCCAAATGTAGTAATAAATCCCCAAATTTCAGATGGAAATCAAACACCGCTAAATTTAACCCCTAACCATAGTACATAAGCAACAAAGTCGGACATTAGCCCCAGCAGTCAGGTTGGCTTCGCTGCCGAGTTACTGGACTAACGACTGGCCGCACGATCTCGAATAGGGTGGGGTAGGAGGTGGCATTCCAGCCGCAGGTGTCTATAGGTCACGTGAGCTTTCTCCCAACCCAACTTCCAGCTGACTGCTTTTTGTAAAGCAGCTTGCCCTCAGGCGGTTGAGTGAAACTAAACTCTTGACTGACCAACGCGTCTTTGCGTAGGGTAGGTTAGCAAGCAGCAAAAAGGGGAAAAAAAAGGTCGACGTGAAATGGGAAGCATGGCAAAGCAATGTAGAGGAATGTAGAGCAATGTATTCATATAGTAAAGCTATTAAATAAGTGGTTTTATAATAAAGCAAAAGAACGAAATTATTAGCAGTGTAATTTTTTTTAAGTGTCCGTTACCCGATGGTTCTTTAAAATAAGCCACATTGACGTTTAATAATCTTAACTTTTTGTAATAAGTAAGTGATCTACAGTTAAAAAAAACTGAAAGAATAATGAAAAACAATCAATAAACATGTCACTTGGATTTCATTGTTCAATATTCATCATGATTGTCAGTCACCTCAGCTTATTTATTTTTAGCATGTTTTTTTTTTTAGTTTTTCACGACCAATTGAAACTTGATCACTTACCTGAACGCAAAAAAGTTCGAACAAGAGGCTTAAGGAAAGTCGCTTGTTGAGAACAATTCTTTTTTTTTTTTTAATGCAGTGTCTTTAGTCCAGGTTGACTGTTTCAAGCCTATCTTGGACGAGTAGCCGGGACCGCAGCTCTGCTAGTATGGATCCCAGCAAACTACAAAAGCGTAGTTTTTGGCAAGCGTAGATTAGCTTAGAATTCATTAGGGGTACGCATGTTAGGTTCACTTTAACGTGATCAATACCTAGTTTTCACAGAATTCACCGGGACCGAAGTCTGTCGTAAGTGGATCTGTCACCGGGACCACAGCTTTTTTTTAAACCCTAAAATAGTAAGAAATGGTCGACTCCCTACCTTTGGCGTCTCATCATTCATGGCGTGCGCGTTGTTTTGAATATATTCCGTCATTTCCGATCATTGTGGTAAGTCCTACCTAGGCACACAGCTAAAATTTTGAATTTATGGCCCGAAAGTCGAAATAATACACGAGAAAATAGCTAAAAACTCCGTTTGCATACAACGGATCGTAAAAGCTTCACAGCGATCGCAATATTGTTTGGTTTCTGTGTCGCGCCAAATTTCACCAATCAAACTATTCGTTGCTCTGAACAGTTCGGCAGTCTTGTTGCGGCGGTCTTGATTGGCTGAAACCTGCGAGGGAAATCCCGATGTCGCGTGGCTGTACAAAGCAAAGTTACGTCAGAATGACGTCACCTGTTATTTACGTTCCTAGGGAGAGGTATACTCGTAGGAACAACTCTACCCACCTTCGCGTCCCTCCCTGTATTCGCCATCGTGGTCCAAATGATACTGATTTTAAATGAAATTAAGTTCAATTTAATTTAAAACAATAAATTGTAAACGAACATGCTGCAAGGGGCAACAGAAAAAAATAAAATAAAACAGCAGCAAGGGGGAAAAAACCTTGTTTATGTTTTTTTGCCAACAAATTACTCTTTCGGGGTGGGGATGGGTAGGAAGAAAACAGTAAAGAGCAACGAAATTTGACCTGACCACACAAATACAATAATAGGGGAAATTGCTTCACTGGTTGTGAAACCCCACACACGAAGAAAACAATGCAGCCGGCATCGCGTGACAAATGAGCGGCAATAAGATCTTCTGGCGCCAGCATGCTCTTCGTTTGTGACTATAATTTTACTCCAATCTGAACCTTAAAAATACCCACTAAGACTTGACTTCACTAAAAAATCCATATTCTTGACCTCAGGCTGGGTGGGGGGGGGGGGGAGTGAGGTTTTATGGCACGTCGACAGCTAGGTCATTAATGTAGTGGTCCGGGTTGCCACTATGCCACACATTACGGATATGTTAAACAAATGCCAAATCTAGATCTCATATAACTGGACCGCCAGCAAAAATGTAAACAGTATCGCGGGAGATAGAAATGACCAGCCCACTAAAACTTAATCAGTTAAAATTCTATGTTCTCGCCCTCAGGCTGGGGTCGGGGGGGGGGGGGTTCTCGGCCGCAGGCTGAGGGTGAGGTTTTATGGCATGTTGACAGCTAGGTCATTAGCCCCAACCTCAGTCACAGTGCATTGGTCCAGGTTGCCACCACACCACACATTACGGAGATGTTAAACAAATGCCAAATCTAAATCTCATCATATCTGAACCTTCTGCAAAAAATAAAAACCCCAGAGAGGAGGGGAGACATGGTAATTCTCGCAGAAGATTGAAATTGAGACGAACACCATCAAGATGTTGACAATTACTATCATATGATGGACTGTAAGTGGACAGCAACAGCAATACATTCAGGAGGGATATCCCCACTCAAATGGCAGCAATGTGTCAGGTTGATGTGACCAATACGTACGGGCCAACATCACATTTTCTCGTCAACTGCGGCTACACGTCTTGGCACCCTACAGTGCTTTTAACAGCTTGCAACTTATAGCCGTCTTGTTTGTCCCACACGGCTTGCCAAGCAGCATGGAAGACGTAGAGATGGAAAGGCGTCCAAGAGAACAAGGCTGCAATCCCTTTCAAGAACACCAGCAAGGGTCCCCTTCGCTGCCGCATCAGCGTGCTCATTCCTAGCTAACCCAGCATTGCCCGGAATCCAGTAGAAAATCACAGTGTTCCGCTGGCCAGGCAAGTGGGAAAGCAGAGCGTGGATTCGCTGTGCCTCGGCGTTCCGAGAGTTTAACAAGGCTAATGTCTTCAGGGCACTCATAGAATCACAAACGATGAAAAAATTCTACCCCTGAAGGGCGACGATCCATTCAGCAGCCTGACCTAGAGCCAGAAGCTCTAAACACAGAATAGCCTGATGGAAGGTAGAGGGAAATAGTCACTCCTTCATGCAAAGAAGCACATGCCATGCCAACTTCTGACATCAAGGAAAGGCCGCCGATATCTGAGGTACACATAACACAGCCACCCTAACTCCACCACTAGCAAACACTGATAAATATTAGCAAACTTATGATTCAATTACTCTCGGCGGGACACTACTGAAGTCTTGCTGCTCCAGAGCACACCCCAAACATGTTGAAGTCACGATTGCGCATGCCACCCGAAACTTCTGTGGGGCTACTTCAGAAAAGGGATGAAGAGCATCACTGGCCCAACACTTGAATGAATGTGCTTATTTTGCGTATTATCCAATAATAAAAAATAATTTAGGCAATTTCTAGGACTGGCCTAATGGCTGTCTTAGAAGAATGGGGATTAGCTCTACTAACACTACAATATTATTCTTCAGACAGTACCAAGTAAACTTCGATTTTGTTCGTTAATTACCCATGCATTATTAGGTGTAAGCATCTTTGTGCTCGTTTTGGTTTTTGGTACCGATTATTCCTTAGGCTGGTCTCAATCGTATGTTTCTGTATCTAATTTTGTTTTCTTCCATATCGTTATTCGATAGAAGGTAAGATTGATAGAACCTGCTGATGAAAATTGACACTTGCAAGGCACGTGGTTTATTACTGTAAGATTTTCTGGCCTCATCCACTTTTCTTGGAGAGCCACAAAATAACACGAGCGCCAGCTGGCCTGAGAAGACTTTTAAAATGAACGCTCTTTTAGCTAGTAAGCAGTGGTGGCTGTCCGAGGAAAGGTGTGCGACGACCGATACTTTAGTTATAAACTGGCTGTCCTCAATTGTCAACCTGTCTGCCAGGTTTAAAGATTTTTGTTTTATGCTTTACAATGATTTAAATGCTTCTTGGCGACTACAATCGACATTGCTAAACGGATAGTCATGGGTTTAAGTTTCACTGCTAACCAAGAGTAACATTTTTCATTGATTAGAACACCATGGATTGGATCGAATTGGTTTAGAATTCATGTCTAGGCTTCGTAATAAAGGGTAGATATGCAGTTTTTCAAAGTCTATTACTATAACACAAGTACCGTACCTCAAATTTTCGACGAACCAAGTGAGACTTTAACTTCAAACACATTCTCTTCTTCAGGCGTCACACTGGTTGTCAAATTTTTTCTTACATCCTTTGTTAATGGTGGACTAAGTGATGAATTTAAATTTGTCGCTCGTAACCTCCGATTGTTGTCAGGCTGTCTCAAGTCTTACTTACGTGGAGTTGTTTGGTGAGTTCCAGTTGCACTAGGTGTTGAATTCTCAGGAAGGAAGGAGGTTGTAGGTTCATGAGGGGAACGTCTCACCATTCAAAATAAAATGTTGTATAAAGGTACACTAGGGCTTCAGGTAGGGGTTCAATTTTGAATTGGATTCAAGGAGGGTGGTGGTCCTGTCCCACCCAATGATGTGTTTCGTTTCATTGTGGTGGGATGCAATGCTTTTTTTGGGTCCTTATTGATATGGTGAAAATGTGCTCTTTTAAATGAGTGTGGACACCTCATGCTTTGCAAACAGCATAGCACCTCTCACATGGGAAAAGGTACACCCCACCATTGATCTAGGGTGCATTTGTGTTCTCCTCTTTTGCCTGTGAAACGTTCACGCACGGACGGATGGAGTTTTCACGTCTGTGATGTTACTTCGTCTTGGGTACATCTCCTGGTATTGTAGGTGTGATTAGCTTCAGGATGCACATCACACAGGCATAATGATTGCTGACTCGTTACAGCTGCAGGATGGGGGAAGGTGCAACAGCTACTTCTGTGCTTAAGAGTTTCGGATGTCCTGTGGCATGGAGTCGGAGCGTCTCCATATTTCTGGAGTTTCTTTAACAGGACTCGTAGTTGTTGCGGAGGATACAATGAATTGGCTTGCTGATTCCCTTCACGTAGGTGAGGCTCACCACCCGAGGCGTCAAGTAGGGGAGGTCTAGGATACCCCTTGTTTTTTTTCAGCTTCATCCCATTGATTCACAGAGGCAGAGCGGAATACATTAAATGTTGATTCTCACCAAGCCTTTTAAACAGAGCCATTAAGAGTCCTAGGGATGAGATGGAACTATAACCTTGCGAGCCAATGGGATGAAGCTGGAAAAGAAAAAGGTAAGCCCTATACCATGGTGTGCCTCACATACCTGAAGGGAGGTGGGGGTTCAATTTGCTAAACCAAAATTCAGCATATCTCCCACAAGAGCAACTACCAGTCCTATATCTTAGGAACTCCAAGAACCAGAAGATGCTTCCGACTCCGTGCCACAGGACGTTTGAAACTCCCAAGCGTCAGGCCAGCTGATGAACCTTCCCCCCCATTCTGCAGCTGTATTGAGTCAGCAAGCAGTATGCTCCTGTGTGGGCATCTGAAGCCAATCACACCTACAACAACAGCAGTCGTACTTGATCACGAGATTGCAGAACAGATATGAACCCCCACTGGTCTATACATGAACTTCCAACCGACCAAAACCGAAAGAGGCGGCACAAAATGCACCCAAGACCAAGGGGTGTATCTTTTCCCACGTGGGGGAGGAGAGGTGTCCACACCAGTTTGAAAGAGCACGCTTCCACTACCATCAAGGATAACTTCCTTGAGCTGGTACTGAGGTCAGTGTGTCCTTTTTTTGTTAACGGCTTGAGTTGCGTAAAGTATTGATGTTGCCAACTTACAATCATAGGTTGCCACATTTTTGCAGGTGATTAGCTTTATTCATGATATTAATAATGGAGCCAACATATTTCAATTGTTGCTTAAGACAAAGTATACCATGTTGTAGACTGTAAGAGACTAAAGCCTAGTTTATTATCTCGTCACAATTTTACATCAGTTTCAAGACAAATCATCTTAGCAGGATAGCATTGGTGTACGATACGGCAGCTACTAATCAAAACTTATTTTCGTCATCCTCTCCAATACAACTTGTATCAACTACTTACTGTACAATCAGCTATCGGCGTAGTGTCTCAGAAAAAGTCTACATACTTAAAAATAAACTAAATTTTTAAAAAATATGACATTATTATTAGGCTAGCTTGACCTGAGACTTAAACTGCAAATAGGTTTGTTGGCCATTCCAACAACAAATGCTTGATATTCAGACATATGCGCAATTTACATCCACTGTCTGTGACAGTACATCACATTCACACGCTTGATAAGATACCGTCAATTTCTTTTTCTTGCATCTATGCAGCAGTTTACTGCAGACCTACATACACATACATCGCTATAGCTAGATTAGCAAAAGAAGTAGCACCCTGGGAGATTAGTGAGCTACGTACTGTCCAGCAAGAAAAAAAAATGTCCAACAAAAAAAATACGACCACTGTAAATTGTCATATCATTAAAATCATCACTGAAAACATTAACTGCTATTAGGCCACTAAAGGTAACAACGTGATTCTTGCGAGTGGTACTAAAAAAAAAATTGATGTAAGCATGCAGCTTTTAATTTTAATTTTATTTGCAATTTTTCTCATTTTGGCATAGTTTTTTTTCACCCCCCCCAAAAAAAGAAGAAAAACCCAGCAGCTTACATTTTGTTGTGGAGTGTTTTTGTTTTATTTTTTAGGAGGTGAAGCTGCAACTTTTTTTTATACAAGGTTCGATCAGCCAATTTCAGAATGCAAATGTTGCACAATGGGTGATTCTTTCTGCATATTCAATTTCAGTGTGCCTCGGCTCTGATCTGCTCGTACAAACGTTTCACATCGTTCACATGCATGAACTTGGGCAGACATGGTCGTCAGAGGCAATAAGTGCTTGGTGACAACATTGACGAGCGATTGGACTATTTTTTTAGGCAGGCTTAAAAATACATTCCATGCCTTCTGGATAGCATGATAGGTTTATCACAAGGAAGCAGCTATCTAGTTTCTACTGCCAAGACAGCACCCGTTTTGTTAACGCAGGGATGCATTGAGCCCTGCAAGAAACAATAGTCCAATAAATAAACTGATGGGAAGCCAAACAGTCCCTCAGTGCAGTGCAGCCATTAGCTTCATCACGGTAAGGAAAAAAGAAAACATGGATGGCGTGATGGTAGTAATGCTTGATCCGTCCAAATGTTGCTACATTTAAAGTGCAAGCAGTTTTGAGGTTAAATTAATTAAGCCATGAAAAAAAAAGTTTAGTTATAGGGTATTTTCTGCAAACCCAGTAAGTTAACTAGGCTTTTTGTTTAACTTTTTGTTTTCTAAATTAAATTGTGTGAGTTTTACGCCAACTAAAGCAACTTGGTGCTTGTGTAGCTGAACTGGCTCAGTTTGTAACCTTGCTGGATGTGTTCGGGAAAATACTGGAAAACTTCTGTCACTTGCAGTCAAAAAGGTTTCTAGCGTTAGTTCCTATAGCTGATGAAGGGGCATGGTAGTCCGTCCTACCATAATTAGAGACTTCTGGTTTGGCTGTCTGGGTTTGCCTCTTACTACACTAACCTACCTAAGCCCCATGCACCCCGCCCCAACCGATTAAAAAATAATTGCTTTGGTTTTAAAACTGAGTGCATCCACATTAAGTTACAAGGAACTTGCAACTCAAAGAAATCAATTTTAATAAACTTCCCTAACAACTAAGGCTGTACCGATCACATTTTTACTACTATCCTAAAATACTTACCTGTATTTTATTTATGCTTTCCAAGTTTGGAAATGCCTTTCGTCCCAACCTTTAATTTAAACGCACTCCGGGCCCTTGCAATGGCGCCCCCTGGGGCGCATGACCGCCGTCAGGCGGCGCCCCTTTCCCGCTACTCGTCACAGTTCGTTTGGGACGCGACGAGTAACGTCGCATCGTTTTTCGCTCAGCCGAATAGGCCTAAAATGGCGGATTGTAATCGTTGTTCCTGCTTCGGGAAAGAGGGAAGGCTATTCGAAAGAAGACTAGACCTGAAGGATTGCCGTGTTTTCGGATATTATGTGGAGTGTTGGAAGATCTAGAGTGCCAGTTTTGTCAAGAACTGGTGATTCTGGGATCGGCAGAATGGGACAAAGGAAGTTGGGCGCGAATGGCGCCCATTGGCGATGTTTATCGTCAAACGTAACCACGTTCGTCTATGTTTTAACGTCGCCGTGTGTCATTATTTATAGTAGTTTGCACGTTTGCTTGCCATTTTACGTGCTTTGTGAATTGTGGTGATGATAATTGCGGCAACGAGTCGTTGTGTGTAGTGTTTACACAGGCAAATTGAGTTTAGGACTGCATGGAACCCGGCGCTGTCCGTGTCCATCGGTGTCCGCGTCCGGCAGTGTCAGTCGGTGTCCATGTCCGGCAGTGTCCGGTGGATCAAAGGTTTCACGCATGCAAACGCAGGCAGTCCGGGTTGCGAGGCCACGCTGCTGAATGGAATTACAGGTAATGAAAAGTACAGGTAATGTGACTGACGCTGCGTTTCCTAACCTAAGGAAACGACGGGTCGGATTTGGTAACACACATGGCCACGACCGTTATAGCTAGCCCGGGTCACACCCTAGGGCGGTTAGTCGGTCCTCTGGCGTAGATCTGTTGGTGCTGAACTCCTACCGCTACTCCCGTCATCGGGGGGGTGGATGGCAGTCCTCACCAGTCTCAGTCCCAGTCCCAGGGTCCACGACTCTTGCGGACATGGGCGGACTACATGTCACTGGGACAGTCGGCAGACTCGACACCGAGTCGACAGTCTGCCGAACTACCACTAGTCCGGACTTCAGCTGTCCGGTCCGGACTACCAGTCCGGGACTGCAGCTGTACGGTCCGGACAACCAGTCCGGGACTGCGGCGTCCGGTCCGGGACTAAGCTAAGGCAGTCCGGGACACGGGCTGTCATTGGCAGGGGCTGCGGACAGCCAGTGGGATGCGAAGTTTTCGCAGGTCTACTTGACCGTTTGATGATAATGGTTATCTGAAAATCATTGTACTGAATGCGGTACGGTGTATATTTCGGCAATAATTAGAGAAAAATTAAAACGGAAATTTTCTTGATTATAGGGTCAACTACAATTTTGCAGGTTGTACCAGTTGCCCAAAATATTTTGACAAGAATTTATAGAAAAAGAGAAATGGTAAAGTTCTTGATTATAGGCACACCTACAATTCTGAATGTTGCAGGTTGTGATAGTTGCCCAAATTATTTTAACAAGAATTTATAGAAAAAGTGAAATGAAAAAATTTCTTGAATTTAGGTAAAACTACAATTTTGAACGGTGCTGGTTGTGCCAGTTGCCCGATACGTCCGTATAAAGCTGGGGCATGGAGTATATCGGGGCATTTATTTGTTTTAAAATTAAAATTTTTTAATTATTTATTTTTAAATTTTATTTCTTAATTTGTTTGGTGCATTTGGGTGTCGTAGGTTTTTTGGTGCATAGGAGCGTGTGAATGGACAATGTGCTGAAGGTGACGCAGACCATCCATCATGGACGGGGGTGGGGGGGGCAACATCCCTCACCCTTCCCCACATGTGCGATTGACCGTGATGTTATGGCTGGTAGCTGCCACTTGCTGGTGCCGGTGGCTCACGTCTACGGTTTATTTAATTAGTAAACTGTTTACTTTGCACATTGATAAATGTGGGACACTGTGGTTTGTGCAGAGACCCTCACCTCTCTCAGCAACGAGGGGGGGGGGCGACAAATATCACTCCAGTCGGCGTGATCATGGTGTAGGCTATGGATTGGAAGTAAAAGTTGACGTTTGGTTTTTGCAAGTTGGTTTGCAAACAAGTATCGTAGAGATTTTATGATTTGTGTTGTGGTGTTTTGTCTGACACCAGGGAAACTGTGGCAGTGATTTCATGGGTTGGCTTGATGCGCAGTACCCTTGATTCACAATGCAACAGGAATGGAGAAATGAGAGCAGCTCTCATACTAGCCCGTTAGTTTGTTCTAGGTGGATTGTGGTCGCGGTTTACCTGTGTGCCACTTTATCGCTGTTCTCGTCGAATCAAGGCTCAAATAAACCGCCAGTAAATCGGCCCGGTTTAGTCGATTGCTTACCGAGCGTTTGGCGTGGTGGCATAGGCAGCGGTCGCGGACCATTGGGGCACATCAGTGTCGCGGTCCCCGGTCCTAGACCACTGGCACACGTGGTTGTTAGTCGCACGGTCGTGATTTCCTGTGCTCCTTTAGGTCAGTCGTCCTTAATCATTTTTTCCTTATCCGAAGGCCAACCAATAGACTATGGACGTCCTTACTGGATTTATTGCAGCGAATTTTCGATTAGCCTATCAATTATTTTAGGAAATCGATAGACGTTGATCTAAAGCGTGATGTTCGCTTGTAACTTGGGCTAAGGTTGTTTGGTAAGTAGCCTTGACCGTCAATTACTGCTCCTCGAAGGTGGACAAGCCTACATTCAAAAAGTTTATTTTGACGATTGGATCGATACGATTCGAGGTTCATAGTAAGTGGGATAAACTTGCCTTAAGGAGAAGTTAATGGGCGATTGAGGTATTGTGTAACATTGCCACATTTTAGTCATTGTATTCTTATCTTTATAAGTCTCAAAAAGAGCTTATTATTGCACTCGCCACATATTTTCATATTCTTTTTTTCATGATTAAAATTTTGGCGAGGTAAGTGATTGGGGACGAATAAGTGTTTTAAAAATTGCCGATTTGAATCGCTTTATTCTGAACCCTGAATTGTCTTTAGAGACAATCATTATAGCACTCGCCACTATGTTTTAATTAGTTTTCTAGATTAAAACGTTGGCGAACCTCATATGGGTACCCTGTGGCCGAGTGGTCTCCCTGTATTCTGAATGTCGACAGGCCGGAGACGGAGGTTCTTGTACTTATTGTGATCAACTGGAAATTCGCTTTATCACTTTACCGTAGGAAGTTTAAGCCGTAAAGACTTTGGCCGTAGATTTAAAATTACAGTCTCCTGGTCATAGCATGATTTTATTGTAAAATTCCTCTTGGTGGCTTTAATGCAGTATGGCCAGCCAGTACATGGGTTTACAGCATGGTAAATTGACACCATCTGTGTCGGCTGATGGATGTCTGGGGTTCAGTTATGATTGGCAACTGACATAAGTTAGCATTGCGTGTTTGTGCCTCAGATTTGCAGGATGGGGTTAATGATTAGAAGTTTTGATTTTGGAAAATGTAACAGTGATTCGAGGGTTATTTGACGCGCAGTAGGCTACTCTCGAATCGCATTGTGGCAGGGATGGAAAGATGGCGGCTGCTCTCTATCTACCCATCGAATTTTGGAGTAGGAGCTGTGTTTAGCAAGTCGATGTCATATCACGGCTACCTTTCCAGTCGATTAATAAATCTGTGCAAAGTCAGTCAAGAGTCCTGTGGCGCTAAAGCCAGTCACCTCCATTATATTGGCCGGTGCAGTCGATTACATCCCGAGAGCCGGCCGAGGGAGCACGCGTTGGGGCTGCTCGGCATCACACTTGCGGTCACATGCGGATGACACTCCAGGCGGGTGCATTGCCATAGCTGATGCCTGGTTACATTGCTGGCGTATACTGTAACGTATTCAACTACATTACTTAAGTTTAACTATATTATAACATAGTATACTAACGGAAGTCCACACTGGATTTAAGGTCTTACAAGTGGCACCGAAGCCAAGGCGTTCAGTGCCATTGAGTCCACCATGTGACCAATGTCACACGACAACAGTGTCAACACAGAATAGAGAGTGACTGAGGCGCCCCCCACTTATAGGTACATTGTACAAGACTACAGACACTACACTAACCACCCCTAAAAAGAAAAAGAATTTTTACACAAAATTTTTTTTTAATATTAATTTCACAAAATTCTACCAATAAAATTCTTTATATAATATCAATCGTCAGTTGGTTATTAATTCAAGTTTCGTAGTTTTTCAAACTCAAGTTTAGTTTTCTAAATTTCTAATTTTAAAAATTCCAAATTTATATTATCAACTTTATTTCCGTGGGAATCTTTAAATTCTTTAGAATCTTTAAATCTTTAAATCTTTAAAATCTTTAAATTCATAAACTTGATTCATCTTGATTTTACATCTCTTGAAACTTCGCTCTTGTTATATTCTCTTGGATCTTCATGAGACCGGACAGCAAACCAAATTGATTGAAAGGCAGATGAAATCTTAAAAAATTTCCCAGGACCTTAAACTGGAAAACAAAATATAATTATGGCCACCCATAAAAACCCCAAATACCAGCATGGTATTCCGTGAATGCAAACGATGCTTGCAACGATGAAATTTCACTTTTATTATTTATTAACGGTATTTCGTCCTCACTCGGAACCAACTGGAAAGTTTTAGTCGTACCCAAGCTCTCTAATAAAGCGGACAGTCTGCTTTTTTGGTATGGACGTCATCACGCCAATTAATAGCACATTTCGCATCGTGATTATAGCACTTTCGTATCGTGTTATCCAAATTACCGCCGTATCATGATTTCACAAATTACTTTTACCATTTACTCACGACCGGGTAGTCGCCGCCTCTACAACGCACAAACGGCTTGCATCTAACCGCACAGAAACAGCTTTCATCCCAGCCGGCCTTGACGTACACCGAGCTCCACGCTACGAAGAACGGGTTGGTCCAAAACGCACTGCAAAGGATTGTAGGTGATGCTAAAAACACAAAGCAAGATCATTAACATACAGCGTTGGTGAGTAACCCATAAGCACCTCCCTACCTGCAATCTGATTGGTTAACCAACTTGGAACGTTCGGAGACTGAGTAAACCAATGGAAAAACGCAGTAATCGTGTGATTTGTATCCATTTCATTTCAAATTGCATGGTTTTACACTATTTCTTCAACTCGCAAGTTTCGACGATGATAGCAAACGAGAACTCGTGGATTTTAGCGGTGAATAATTCGACAGTTAATTAGGATACTTCACGCCTTTTCACTGAAGCACTCGGCAGTATATCGGAGTGACAATACGGAGTATTATTCAACGAATAATTCGGCGCACCGTTGATAGTTAGGGAACGGACGGCCAGTTACAAATTAAACGGACGTACTTTCTCAGTGCAAGCAAAATTAACAAACAGGTATTTTAGTAATAACACTCGGGCGGTTTAAATTTTAAAG
>JAHWFP010252402.1:0-11250 GCA_023313725.1 Lithobius niger | reverse complement strand
AGGAATTATTTTTGTGGTAAAAAGTTTTTCTCTTTCTTATTAGAAGATGATAGTGTAATGCTATAACTTATGTGCATGGGGCACATTCTGGATTCAATAAAAAAAATACATACTATTTGTTTTAAGTAGGGAAATTAAACACCTTGTGTTTTTCATTGGATTTGGAAAGTACATAATTTCATTTCATTTTCTGGTCAGTTCTACGTTTCTAAAAAAAAACACGATTGAGTTTTTTCTAAGCATTCTGTGTAAAACTTACGCCAATGTATCAATAGTTTACGTTTGATTTTGCTTTTCACTCAAATATTATTCTTCCCAATTTCAATGTTGCTGAAAGCTGGCACAGACTTGTGGGTATGCATCGGTTTCCAACTCTGCATCGTTAAGCATGGGTTTACTACACTGCAATCCAAATGTTACTGTATTTCACCGTCAAGCTTCGACTTACTATACTGTATTAGGAACAAATCGGATTACTACACTGCAACGGTTTACTAAACCGTAGTGGTATACGTCTGCCTTCCAAAAAATGCACACTCCATATTTAATTCTTATACAAACAAAAATGGCTGCCAACAACAGGAAAGAGAACATTCAAATCAGGACCCCATGCCAGATTGACCCTTCACGAGACTTAGCAACAAGATGGAATTTAGCGTCATGCCAAGTTGCTAGTGAAGTTCTATAAACTGCCCAAGGTGGAATAACATCAGATTGCAAGTTTCAATTCCACTCCCCACTGATGGAGCAGTTGTGAGGATGTCAACAAGGGTACAATACAAAAGACAAACGCTAGCATTCACGACAGCTACTTTCCAGAGGGCAACAAAAAAAAACTGACGGTACCAGAACAAAACGGTGAGTGAACATCGAACATACGTAGACGTAGTCCGCTGGAATTATTATCAAACCTTTTCGCCTAGCTGGGATAGAGAAAAAGTATCTGGAAAACTTTTACAGCTGCGCTATTGATAACTTCACTCTGTGACATCCTCAAACGAACCCCCAAGTGACTTGTACTACTCTTATCCAAAAGATATAAATCCACACCTCCACTTGAAGTTGGTTTGCTGGCAAAGATGAAGCTTTACCTCAAATTACCACGACACAAGAGAATATAGCTGTTTCAGAGCCAGTGGAATCCTACATGTCAGAAATTCGAATTACGGGCGATTGGAACAACAGGAAAAGGAACAGCAGATGAAGGAACAATGGGAGATGGAACAACCGGGTTGCAGAAAATTCGACCATATTTCTGCATGAACGAACACTATTACGTCCAGCTGCTGAGCTGAAATCATATCATTACTAGAAGGCTCCACAATACAACTAATCACCTCACAACCAAAGACAGGCACTGATAAGCGCATCAATGCCAGCAGGCTTAATACTGTCATCAAGAAGCACAACGTTCTCCTTCCGAACCACACAGTGTCTACATGAAGGTGTCCAACGATTCGACATTTGCTATTTTGTACGTCAGTACCTAGGAATAACTTAGGCCTTCAAATGCAAACGTTAGCAAAGCTGGTGAGGGCAAACTTGGGCGAATGAATACCTAATGGAGAAAAATTGCAAATGAGCCAATTTCAGTGACTTCAGTCCAACTAAAACCGGACACAACCATACTGACCAAATGAGGACAGAGTGCTTTATAGGATATGTTTTGGCACTTCAAGAGGCAGTTCAAGAGGTAGATTTGCCCCGGATTATCGGTCTTTTCAGTGAAGTCGAGCATGTTGTTCGTTTTGTAGAATCAAAGATTCTCACCCCAAGATTACACTTTGACGTAAAAAATATATGCGTCCTTTGCTGAACCTCGACGCTGTATAAAGTTGATTCACCTGTACAACCAAACTGAGGACCCCCACACACACAGTCTTCAATCTATAGTTTTGGTAAAGCTGCGACTTTTTGTGTACCTAGAGAGCCAGCTATTAGTTATTATCAAATGAACCAATGAATTTACCATCGTCGCTACTAATCTGTAATGGCCACCATCTTGCAATCAGATGGCTATTTTGAAATTATTTTTATTATCGTTCGATTTGCTTCAAATTCAGAGCGGAGATGAAATAGTTGATACCAAGTAAAACACTGAATGTGCCATCGTCACTAAAATTTAGAACCGTGACAAAGTTATTGATACATATTGAAACAATGACTTTACCATTGTTGCTATTAATCTGTAATTGGAGCAATCTTGAAATCAGGTGGCCATTTCGAAATTATGCTCAATATTGTTCGAATTCTCCCCGAAATACTAAAATTAAAAACGTGAATGCTTCAAATATAAAAAAATAAAAAGGGAAGTTATACGTCCTTCTCTAGGTTTGGTGAATTATCCGTTCATCTCGTACAGGCAGAATGGTCAATTGCATTGTTTTATAGTTTACTACAATTCTCGAAGTAACACAGTATAAAACAACAAAACCAGATCGTCAAATGTTAAGAGTAACAGGTATACACGGACAAGCTTTGATAGTAGAGATCTAGTAATCTAATTTAGTGAGTAAGAGGCTGGTAAGCATTTGCCCCTTTACCCGCTCGTCAGATTCCGTCCTTAAGAATAGAAAAGCAATAAAGAAAGTATATTTCGACAAAATCCCGTAAGAGATGACTATCCAGTGTTAGGTGCACGTTTTCCTGCTTGCTCTAGGTTGCATAGTTTTTTCGGCATGGTAACATGACTGCATTTTTGCAGCAGAGAGTGCTATTGGTTGTTGTGAATGATGTTAATATACGAAATTCGGATAAAAACACGTAAAAAATTCTAAATCATTGAAAGTCAAATGCCAGACTTGACAAGAAAATTATAATAAAAACCAATTTACCTAGCAAGTATGCAGGAAAGTGTTCTGAAGGGGTGGCGGATTGAGCCGCTGACACCATTCCAGGATGGTGATTCAAAAACAACCAAAAATTGATGGACCATTTAAGAAAAGGATGTAGGACAGTTAAGAACCGGAACACAGGTACAACCGTATTCCTATACGTTGAAATGGGCTGGAAACAAACGTATAGGCTTTTAAAAAATGGCTTCCAAAAGTCATTAAGCTGACCAGTGGGTAGCAAGGATCTGACGTTTATCAGCCTCTTGCTGACGAATTTGGCCTTTAGACCCTCACTATCCGTGGTTCACCGTGTTCTTTCCAAGCTTTTTATACCCCTTACTCTTAAAATTTAACGATCCGTTTTTGTTTAATAAAATTGTTTAATTCTTGGCTTTGTGGCATGTCAAATATCCTGGGATTTCCGCTTAGATTTCTCAAACTATTGTCTCATCAGACTCTCATCATCAGACTTTTTTCCCTAAAAGAAATAGAAATTGAAACGGACGATGCACGAGGCATTCACCCACCCAAACCCAAGCGGCAGACGTTAAGTGGAAGATACCACCATCAGGAGAGTTGTTTTTTTGGGAGGAAACCAGAGCATCCGGAGCAAACCCACGCGCAACGGGCGGAAAATTACTGGAGACAAAACTCGTACATATACACTTCCCATCACCAATCTCGAACACGGGTCTGTAAGAAGCCTGAGATGTTCAGCTGGGACGAAGACGCCTATCGAATCTGAAGCCCCAGTGCTCGCAGCTACCCGTGCACCCACGGAAGCAAAAAGCAAAAAGAAACAAAAAAAAATACATAAACAGTCAAACATCTATTACTTCATGGAATGCATGTCGGCACCGAGCAAAGACAATTAAGCCATGATGTAAAAAATAGTAGAGAGTAAACCCCAGAAGCAGTCTAAACACTAAAATACCTCAAAGAGCAGCATCTACATATTCAGAAGGTTCGTGAGTAAGTCATACCAAAATAAAAAGGAAACCCAATGTGGACTAAATTTAAGAAGTCTGTAAAATGATTACTATTAGATACCTTGTAATATGCTAGTAACATTATTAATTTGTTTATTTTTAGTTATTTGTGGCCTTCCTAAACTTGTCGGACCCTGCAAAGCACGTACACGTCGTTTTTTCTACAACACGGAGAGTGAACAATGCGAACCATTTCACTATGGAGGATGTCGAGGCAACAACAATAATTTCAGAACTGAAAATGAATGTAGAGAAACGTGTGTTAAAGACTTATCTATTTCCAAAAATGGTAAGTCATCATGGAACATTGTTTCAGTTAGTTTTCGCTAACTTTACAGTTCTTGTATGTTTTCAATGCTCACATCTGACTACTTATTGATTGTTAGACGGAAGCGACTACAATACCGGATATGGGTTCACGTTTTTAGTTTTCTTGAAGTTAATTAAGACCAGACAGAACTGAAAAATAAGTTTTTCTGTAATAAACTACAAATGTAAAACAAATACGAAATATTTCAGAGAATTAAATATTTTGGTCCTACATAATTTACACTATCTGCGAACCAAGCCAATTCCTAACGTATGTGTCTGTAGGTGTCGTATATGTTGCCTGAAATAGGAAGTTTAACTCTTTCATTTACAGCTAACAAAAAATTGTGGGAGCTATCAAAAGGGGAAAAAAAGGTTAGCCCCTGGGGCAGAGAATTAAAGTTTTATGGTGCATTTAGAGCTAGGTCATTAGCACCAACCACCAACCACCAAGCAACAATGCACCACACTTTTCACAGATGTTAAACAAACCCCAAATATACATCTTATCAAATACAATTACGTATTTCATGCAACAATTGAAAAACCCCAGACAGGACGAAATAATAATCACCCAATTGACATGACTAAGTTTCGCGGAAAATGGAAATAGCAGCGAACACCATAAATCTGGTGACTAGCAACTAGCACATCATAGGCCGAAAGTGGCTGGTGATGCCAATGACATTCAGGAGGGATACGCCTCCTTAAAAGGAAGAAACGTGTTAAGTTGGTTTGAACAATACGTAATTGAGCAACACCATCTCTATATTCAAAAATAAGGGGAAAGAACCTGGAGACGACAATGCGCCAAGAGGCGAGCAAAATTTGTGACACTATCAATTAAGCTGTGGCACGTTCTCTCAGAATTGTATACGAAATATACAAGCCATCTATAACAAGTGCGGAACTTTCCCTCTGAAGCTCCAACTGTCATCCATGTTCCGAAATTACACTTACACTCCTCACAGTTATTATTCCTAGATAGTTTCAAATGCCAACCTGAACTGCTTCTATCTACCAATACTATAGCGATCAGGTTACCTTCAAATCAGTGTAGGGTCTCATGTTCAAGTATTAATCTAGAAGCCAGTTTTTGTTTAGTATCAGGTGCGGAAGTCGCAGTAGATTGCCGGTATTGTCGATTATCAGCTTAACAATTAGTAGAATTTGTCTACAATAAATCAAAGTAGCTGAAAACTGTAAAATTCGTAAAACACACAAGACATTATTACTCTTATAACGCAATAAATAGTGTATTTGAAAAACTACCCTCCCGTACAGTCTGTTTTGTTTAAAGTCTGGAGAAACAACTTTCTTTCTTACGTTGCCCAAACTCTGTCCGTTGTCGAGTTCAACTCATCACATTTTTTTGTCCCTTTTAAATTGTATAGTTTCCAAATAACTGTCCATTTTCTATAATTTATTACACATGTGAAATTCAATTTTAGGTTAGTAGGTTAGTAGCCATTTTACGAATATAAAGGACAACTTGTTCATCAAAAAGATCGTACTCATGTTTCTTGTTAAATTCAAAATGGCATCCCAATATGGCGTTCAAAAATGAGTTACAGGCTGTTATGGACGAAGGCATAAAATTATATTCTTGAGGGGTTGCGGCGAGTGAGATCTACTTTAACAGAACTACTAGTTTATGTGTCTAACAATTATATACAACTGTAAATTTTCGTGTGATTAAACTTGCAGTAATGCAGTAAATGAACTATAAGTGAACTATTGCTGTATTTAGGTTCTGCATGGGTAATAAAATCAGATTTGTAGCAATGACCCGAGAAAAATTAGATTGTCTATTGGACAATGATATAATAAAACAAAGTTATAAAAAACGTTTTCTTAAATAATGCGGTTAAAATATTGGTTAATATTATTAATAATTATAATGGAATGAGCAGGTATGGCGAATCGAACCCAGTACCTTTCACTTACTAATCCAATGGTTTACCAACCGCGCTATGCTCAAAGAAAGAGAAGGAATTAAACTTCGGAAAAGTTAGCCTATGCAGAGTGATGCAACGAAACATCTGCTCATCCATTATTAAAATAAGAACGGCACTTATTAATCTCAAAATTAACATAAATCTAGTAAAGTCGGAAACGGAGAATTTAATATTGAAGTCGACGTTGTTGCCCCACGACCTGTCGTGTCAAATTGTCCCATCAATCACTCACTATTTAGCGCCTGCTGGTAACAACGCAAAGATGCATCCTGAAATGTAACGCCGTTAGTGTCTACTTCCTAAACGCCAAGAAGTAGGCTGAAGACGGTCTAGAAAAAATATTCAGTCACATTTCTCACAAAAAAAAAACTAAAGTTTGAAATCTGCAACAGTTAATAGTAGTCTTCACTCGTTAAATTAAGTACAAATTAATAGCTATAATGGACAGTGGCATATTTTAGCCTAGGCAAACTAGGCAGCTACCTAGGACCTCAATAAAAGATGTGATCCTGGCGAAAATGTCAATTTTTCTTAACGGAAGAAAAAATAATTACTATTCTTATTTTTTGACAACATAATCTTCATAAAAATTAAATAAAAATATTCCTAAATGTGATATTTTCTTGAATAGGCCTTTCCCTACATAGTATTAGTACTGGATAGTCCTTTACAATTGAACAACTTTCATTTTTAAGTGTCCTATACCTTTGCCTGTTATTGAGTTCATTCCTTTTTTTTTGCTTTTAAACTAATATAGTTTCCAAGTAACTGTTCATTTTCTGCAATTTATTACACATGTTAAATTCAGTTTACGGTTAGTAGGATTCGCTTGTTCACCACATTGAACACAATCGACATGGTTGCGACAATCCCCTATCTGTTTAATTACATTGCTATGGAAGCTGTTAAAAACAACTCAGGACGTTACATCTTTGAATCAGCACTTTGAATTCCTTACTCCATATTTGAATAGGATATCCTACAGAGTTTTCCGGCATAAGGAGCAGAGTGTGGTAAGATTGTACACCTTAAGATTATTTTCGTTGGGAAACTAAGGGGAGCAGAACTTTGCATTATCTTCTGTGCAAAATTCAGTGTGACCATGACATACTTTTTAAACCTATCGGTCGTTTGAGATCGAGGTCCTAGGAGTGAATAAAATATACGTTATTTGGTTCTAACTAAACATATTTATTGTCTCATAAGCGGTAAACAGGCTCTCAGTTTGTGGCAGTCCTTCCCATCCTCCTCAACCTTGGTCGTTTTGTCTCAACATTCATATTATTACGGGTAGAAGTAGCGTCTAGACGTACTTGATGAAGATACTCCTATATCTTGTTACAGTGGCTCACACCAGTTACATCCAGTATGAGATGACGGGGACAGTCCTTTTTTCACATTTGCGGAGTTGAAAACTGCCCTTCAACTAGATAGGCCTTATGTAATGACGGATATAGGTTCCGCATGACTTCAACTTTTGGGTTAATTATATGGAGAGTATAAGAGAAGATAAGCAGTGAAGATGGAAGAGGGAATGTGACGTAAAAATGTCGGAAGAGGGATACACAAGGCATCCGCAAGGCATCTGAATCTCTTGGAGATAGTGGGATTAAGCTTTTGATGTCACCATAGCTGATATGAGAATACGTCATCCGGGATGGCCATTGTACACAAATTGATATGGAGCATAGTCGCTTCCAGACGGGCACATATACTAAGCGTATCTTGTAATTACGTGTCTAGAAGAAGCATGCCCTTTATAGACAGGTACCCACATTCCGATAATCTCTTCTGTTCAAGCATCCCTGGAGTAGTGCAGGATTCAACAGTTCCATTAACACGTAGGAACTTCTGCAGTCTTCCCGCTGGATACATCAGGGTGTCATCAATGACTAACCTCCATAGCCGTTTCCCAGCCTCATTTTGACGATGTCAAATTTCATCTATCAAAATGTCTGTCAAACAAATGAGAAGAAATGCATCGTTCCCACGTTAACTACAACAAATATACTCGTCCTCCATCAAGGCTTTACTCCCCGCTCATGATACATTCATTCGCTGACCATAAATATGCATGCGGGGAAGAGAATGATGATGAGGAAGGGCAGGGTGGCTTCCACGTCTAAACTTGGCCCGAAGTAATGTGTCACAATTTTATGCTTCCTTCTCTGCAGGTTGGGACCTACCAATGTTCCCTTAATAATCATATGTTGCAGCCTCTCACGTGACACATGCCCCATTCAACAATGAAAAAAATTAATGTCAGGTGCAATACGTACCTCACAATTCGATGTATGATTAGCCTGATCAACCACATAATTCCCTATACTCCTGAACAGAGAGAATTAAGCTTTGGTTTATTGAGTAAGTAAAATAGTGCGCCATAGGATAGTGGAAGCGAAATGTTTGTGCCCCTTTCCGACACCGAACCCGGTCTGAGACCAAATGCCACAGGAACTGTAGGACAGGAGACAGCTCACACGTGGAAATGTAGGATCTGTTAAGGTTACATGAATGGTGCGATGATCATAAGATCCTCTTACTGACATCTGACACGTGGGGGGTGTAGAGTTAACGGGAGTGGTACTTGGCCATTCCAAATATGAACTTCCACAATAAAAACCAGTGCATGACAATGAATTAAAAAAAGTAACCTGCTTGTGTAGTTACTCCATACTGACCCCAGGCACATTATTCTCTACCATTAATGACGTGACTGAAAGTTTATGAATAGTTTGGGTTAATACTACAGGGAAGTATTTCACAAGAGGGTCGCGAGTAATAGTTCTTGCCTGCGAGAATTAATGTGCACCGCTAGCTTGGTACATCACATTCACGACCAATGGTTCATAACTTGAGGGGGTACTAGCACAGATTATGAAGGGGGACACCCAATGCATCAGACATAAGCCCAGAACAATAGCCCTCGTTTGCTTGAGTTACCGAGATCTTATCTTAGGCAATGTATACTCGAAAAAAGTGGGGTGCATGAACAGAAAGAGCTTATCCACACGTTCAAAGCGACAACCAAATAAGATGTTTGCATGCCCTGGGCACGTTCCTCCTGAAGTTCACGTTGCACAGTTGCACCATATACGTCGTAAGACTTACCTTTACTTAAACATGTACAAAATAGGTGGTTCCTTCGCTCTCCAAACATGATTAAATTGTAAGGATAATAACGCTCTCTAACATAAACAGGTTGGAATTTAGATCACTGCATAGTATACGAGATGCAGACAAGAGTTTTTGAGGTTCAGGGGCCATTTCTACCACATTCGTTAGATTGTGCACCCTCCTAAACTTCTTTTCAGTCATGTATCACTTATGGCTCATGTGTCTCCTAGAAGGACACTTTAAAGACTAATGCCATTAGACGCAAGTGCTATTTTAACTCTTGGACATTTATTTCTATCTATTTGCTTATAGCGGTGCACCCTATGACAGTAGCAAACCTGAAAAATGGGTTTACATATCACTACTAGGTTCTTCCTGGGCATTGTGAGCACTAGTAAACTTATCGTTTAGATAAACCTGTTCGGCATCTTCGTAATGTTTGGTGGTCGTCAAAAATATCGGCTGAATACTACTTGATTTTCTGTTTTCATGGCATAGGCCCTGTGCTGTTCAGACAGAAATGCTATGTCGTATGGGTGAATTGTGGCGTTAGTTGAGTGTTGTGGTTAATGGCGTGACTCGGCCGATGCCTGATTACAAAAGTATGAGTAGGGGTTTGGAGGGGTTCTTGGCGATCAATGTCATCGGCTTGGTATCTGGGGAACGATATCTCGTGGTCCACGATTGCTTAAACGTTGCGGGGGTGGTGTTACGTTCCCTAAGCAGATGGCACAATGCCTGTACCCGTTACAATTTGAACACTGCGTGCCACATGGAAAATCCGTGGATCTAACTTGATGGAAGTAACGAAAATTGTGAAGCGAACGTTTACAATGTAAGCAAAAAGTACTTTGTTGCCTCTAACGTTTTTGCAGCTCTATTATTTGACTTGCATGGACCTGCAGCATACGTCTCTTGCCATGGTTCCATCAGTTCTTGCCACTGGGAGCGAAGAAAAGTTTGGCTAGGTTCACAACAGCCTTCCTGGTAAATGTAATAATTGACTGGGAAAATATAGTTGACTGTGCTCTTGACGTTGGGCAATTTGTTGAGGGATTGGCAACTGCTGCATTGGGTTGGATTTTCGAAACTGAAAGATCTCTATGGTATCCCATGCTGATATCGATTGTGGTATGTTAAAGATCCTGGGTTTTTCACTTGCATTCTCCCGCTAAATTGTGCCTTTCGTAGTACAATGGGGTTCAGCTCCATTAAGTAAAAACCACAGCAACGGAAGCTCCACATAAAATTGAATGCATTACACACGTAAATGAATTACCAACAGACAATGATTTTCCATCATGATCACCAACTTCACAAGAAGCTTTCATACCTTGGATATGATCTGTGCACCTTGTATCTGTCTCACTCAAAGCTATTTCTTTTATAAATTAGCTGTTTTCAACTTTTTCAACCACCCACCAATTTTAAAACGAATATGTTAATGAAAATGCTTTACAAGTTTTTAAAAATTATTATCTTGCTAAGTTTGAAAGTGCTTTTAAAGCAAATTTTAACAATGTTCAGGATGTTATCATTCTTCGTGTCATTATAATTGTCTGCTGCAAATATTTCTCCTAGCACCACAGCATCTAGATGATACTCACTGTACAAAACGTTGTGTTAAACCGAGTTAACGTATTTCAAAGATTGTTTCTGTACCGTTATTGTTTTTTTTTTTTGTACAAGCTTTTGAATGGAAACAAGGTTTGGAACAGGCTGAAGGTATATTGCTTCATTAAACACAGCTATCCGTTTTCGTGTATGATATTTTGTTTTCCAAAGGATATATTTGAATAAACGTTTACCCTACATTCTGGAAAGAGAAAAAAAGTAGACGAATAGCTCACTTGTTTCTCTTTTGTCACATTCTATTTTACTTTTGACATTCTTGCAGTTTTCTTGGAAGACGTTATAATTAAATTCTTTGCATTTACCCATGTCAAAGATTAAAGTAAAAAAAAAATAGGTATTACAGCATCACATGGACCAGACACATCCGGAGTGGAACAATTATCTGTAAACGCATTTGGAAAAAAAAAA
>JAHWFP010252350.1:398-13504 GCA_023313725.1 Lithobius niger | reverse complement strand
GCCTGTTGAAAGTAAGGGCTAGACGAAAGCGGTAAATGGCTATAGATGCTAGAGCTTGTCATTTGGGTGGCAATCCCCCTTAAATTTATTTACACACTTTTTTAATGAAAGCGAACATTTCGTCTTCAGTATATGGTTTTTGACATACTGACGGCCCTCACAGGTAGTTAAAATAATTCTACCACATAGCTGGTTATCTCCAGGTTTACCATCGCAGCCGTAAGTCTACATCCACAAGTACTCTACAAGATCTCTGGTCGAATTGAATAATGCATAGGTAACATATCTAAAACAAAACCCACAAGGGTGAAAGAACCCGCCAAGTTTCAGCCAATCAAAGTAGTGATATCAGAGCCAAAAAGGCTGCCACCAAGTTACTCCATTAGTTGCGAAGCTAATCCCACCGAGCATTAGATCAAAGGTTAAATCAAAAAACCTGACCATTGCCACTATCGGTGGCAATGGTCAAGTTTTTGATTTAACGTATGAGGTAATCGTCGGTGGGATTAGCTTGGCAACTAATGTAGCAACTTGGTGGCAGCCTTTTTGGCTCTGATATCACTACTTTGATTGGCTGAAACTTGGCGGGTTCTTTCACCCTTGTAGGTTTTGTTTCAGATATCACTTCTTTTGTAGGTTTATTTTTGTGGCGTCTTATTTTTGCCACTGCCCACCAAACCAGAAGCTCATGACGCTCCGAGACGTCCACATCGCGTACCCCTCTCCCACTTAAAACTTGAAACAACTTCCACTCTACGGACCTAGCTAAAGCTGAAATATTGAGCACTACCTTTGCTTCTAACACTCTTTTGGACGATGGCCTTTCTAACCCAGTGTCTAGTGACCAAACAAGTGTTGAAAGTCTTATTCACCCTTCTTTCGGTAAAAACGACCATTTCCAAACTTAAACAAAGCCACTCGAGTGGACCAGAAGGACTTTATTCCTTTTTCTTTAGACAGCTTGCTGACCAGCTCTGTTACCCTCTATCCATGCTCTTTTCACTTTCTTATAAGCCGGGATCTAAACCCACCATCAGGAAATTCCCACATATAGTATCAGTTTTTAAAAAAGTCCTCCATTCGACCCATCAAATTACCACCCAATTGTTGTCACTTGTGTTGCATGAAAATTGATGGAATCCAGCATTCGGGATGTTATGCTGTGCTTTTTTGAGCAACATTTTATCATAAACCACGATCAGTTTGGCTTCCTCCCCGGTAGGTCAGCTACTCTGCAACTTTTGATCGTCTTGGATCGACTGACTAGTGCCCTTGATATCGGTATTCCTTCATATATGGTTTATTTTGACTTCAAGAAGGTGTTCGAATCCATTGTCCATAGAAAACTTCTGGTTAAGATCGCAGATTGTGGCATTGTGGGAAATTGGGCTGGCTGGATTTCTGCATATTTAGGCAATCGGACTCAAATGGTAGTTGTTGCGAATACACTGTCTTCCAGTGTTGCTGTGCCATGCAGCGTCCCTCAGGGCACCGATTTGGGCCCGCTACTTTACCTTACCTACCTTAGTTTAGCTTAATGGTTTGAAACTGAACACTAACAATAACTTTAGTTTTAAATTTGCTGCTGACTTAAAGATAGGCACTAAAATTATTTCTACTGAGTCGGGATCGAGGGACTTTGCACTTGAAATTGCCAATGTAGCCAGATGGTCTGAAACTTGGCAGTTACCACTCTCCGTTGGTAAGTGTTTTTCCTTTCATGTGGGCCCTCAAAATGGGACCAACCACTACGCTTTAAACCAAATTGCTAACAGTTGGGTTACTGAGGTTCGTGAATTGGGGAGGTGGTTTGCACTTAACCTTAAACCATCACTTCACTGCCGACAAATTTGTGCTCTGTCATTTCAACGATCGGATATTGTAAACATATGTTTCGCGTCGGGGAATGTTTACACAAAGGTTTGGGCCTTCTAAGTTTTCGTCAGACCATTCCTGAAGTATGCAACCCCAGTTTGCTCCCCTAACCTGGCTAGAGATACTGACCTGATTTAATCTGTACAGCATCGATCCACGAAGGGCATTCGGGGAATTAATAGAGAATTATCATACAGACAGTGCCTAGATAGCACTGGTCTGGAGTTACTCGAACTTCGAAGAATTAGATTCTACTTAATTCTTATGTACAAGATACTTCATGGACTCACAGTCGTCTATCCCCCTCTGTCTGACCTGGCTACAGGTAAATCACACACTAGAGGACATAATTGGAAGCTTGTTACTCAGGGGTTCCACCTGGATTGTCGTAAGCAATTTTTCTCGGTCCGAGTGGTCCCTGTGTGGTATGCCCTTAGCACACTTGCCGTAAGTGCAGGGATTTCAAAGAATGCTACGTGCTGAAAATCTTCTGCCCTTTTTGAGGTCCCTATTGGCCTAATTATGTGTTTCTTTCTGTCACTTTTAGGCTCGGTGTCAGTGGCTCACCGCCCTTCCAAAGTCCTACCACTCACAGTGGTGAAAGTCTATTAAGCTCACTGGACAAAATTTCACCAGTCATTAGCTCATCAGTCAGAAGCACACTGGATTAAAGTTCACCAGTTATTAGTTCAACAGTCAAAAGCTCACTAGACAAAATTTCACCAGTCATAATTACCTCAACAGTCAGAACCACACAGGACAAAAGTTCCCCAGTCATTAGCTCAACAGTCAGAAGCTCACTGGACAAAAGCTCACCAGTAATTAGCTCACCAGTCAGAAGATCACTGGACAAAAGTTCACCTATTTTCAAAATAAAAGGGCCAAATAGGCTCACTTTGTTTTTTTTCTGTTTACCTCATCTACCTTCCTGATTTCATAATTCGTGAGGCCCCTTCACAGTTGTGTACCCAGTTTTGCCCCGAAAAATACGAGGACCTTTTTTTTGCTATTTTATCTCCAGTCTTGGGGGCCCCTTCAGGGTCGGCCTTTGTAACCCCAGCACCCCACCAGTTACGCCCCTGCCGTCCAACCGTCCATATGCGTCAAATAACTTCAGAAGAATAGCTAAATAGTTTTTTTACGAAATTTGTTTCAGTTTGCAATACATCCTTGATGATAGAAAGTGTTCGGTTTGTAAAAAATGTCTTGTTCACTAAACGACAAACATTATTAATAAAATCCAAAACATACTGCAGCTAATAATTTCCTTTTACACGTTTGTACTGTACATAACGTTGTAGCCGAAGTGCTATGGCTCTTTTTATAGTGAATTCCAAACTTATTTTACTTTAGTTAACCTGCTATACCAAGTGGTAGTGTGCGCGTAATGATGAGAGCTACTTATTTCAGTGCATTCTTCCACGAATCCGAAATGCCCCTTCGGCAAACAAGGGCAATAGGAATAAGAAACAAGGGGTGTTGTTTAAAGTGTCACTATCACCGATTGAAATGCGAACAAAAGTACCATGTCGCCATCTAGCGGCAGTGATATTGTTAACCTTTACAGGTCGCTTCCTGGTGCATGAGGACGAACCAAATGTTCACTCAATAATTAATGAGGTCTTGGCTTGTTTGTTTCGTTAAAAGAAATGCTGTTGTGCATTCCTTAGCTTGGTGCAAGGAAGTGCTAGATAATACTAGATAGTGCTAGATGTTGCCAGATTCTGCCTACTTTCAATCGGTGAAAGTGCCACTTTAAGGCCTGATGTCTTCTTGCTCGTAAGAAAGGTCGAATTTAAAGTAAAACGACGGTTTCTGCTTGGTAAGAATCCTCTTCACTGTTGAAACTGTCGTCTTCACGAAATAGACAAACGGTTATAACAATGGAATAACGAAAGTAGTGAATATATATATATTTTTTTTGTTCAAGTGAGCTTTTGTTCTGTGAGCTTCTGTCCTGCATCCAATATTGGTTACTTACCTGTCTTGTGCTGCAGTACGTATCAGCAGTGACACACGTGTTGAACCGAACTCAATTTATTAAAATAGTCTACACCCAACACAACATATATGGGCCATAAGAAAAAGAGGAAGTTTTAATAAAATTGTTTTGATGTCGCATATGAGCCCACATGACAAAAGAAAGATTGCAGCACGGCATCGTTGCTTAACACGAAACGATGTTGAAAGTCGGAAGTAATCCTTCAGAGCGCTTGCAGAAACACCTGTTCAAACTACATAACATGTTTTGATCAAGGATTTTTATTGTAACCTTCGCTTTAGAATTACATGAGGAAATCCAAATAATTACTTTCTGTATAGTCATGGATCCTCAGATTTAATCAGATGTAAAACTTCAATAAAGTGGCAGTTAAAGTGGCACTATCACCGATTGAAAAGCGAATGAAAAGAGCATGGCGCCATCCAGCGGCGGTGATATTGGTAACCTAACCTAACTCAACCTAACCTAACCTTTACAGCCTCCCAGGTGCACGAGGATGTACGAAATTTTCACTCAATAATTAAGGATGTCGTGGCTTGTTTGTTTCGTTAAAGGAAATTCCGTTGTGCACTCCTTCACTTGGTGTAAGCAAGTGCTAGATAGTACTAGATAGTGCTAGATGATGCCAGATTCTGCCTACTTTCAAGCGGTGATAGTGCCACTTTAAAGGTGTCTACTCACTGAATGACAGGTTGCAGCATCTAACGCCATCTACCATTATTTAGTTCTATGTAGCACTTGATTTCAACAAGCGAAGGAATGCGCAAAGCAATTCTAATTACACAGCAAACAAGCCACGTGTCTCTTTAATTGTTGAGTGTAAAGTTGGTGCACCAGAGAGAAAGCGGTCAATGTTAACGATATCACTGTCAGTAGGATGGTGCCCATTAAACGGTTCAAATCTGTGTTTCAAAATGGTCGATATATAGAAAAAAGGGCTCGTGATGTCGTTAGGTTTAACCTTACCTCTTGCTCCCTGATGCACGTGGACGCACAGACTTTACACTCAATAATTAGGGAGGCACGTGGCTTGTCTCCATCCCAAAGGATAAAAGAAATTTATTTGTGTGTTCCTTCGCCTGTTGAAAGTAAGGGCTAGACGAAAGCGGTAAATAGCTATAGATACTGCAGCTTGTCATTTGGGTGGCAATCCCCCTTAAATTCATTTACACACTTTTTTAATGAAAGCGAACATTTCGTCTTCAGTATATGGTTTTAGACATACTGACGGCCCTCACAGGTAGTTAAAATAATTCTACCACATAGCTGGTTATCTCCAGGTTTACCATCGCAGCCGTAAGGTGATGTCTACATCCACAAGTACTCTACAAGATCTCTGGTCGAATTGAATACTGCATATGTAACATATCTAAAACAAAACCCACAAGGGTGAAAGAACCCGCCAAGTTTCAGCCAATCAAAGTAGTGATATCAGAGCCAAAAAGGCTGCCACCAAGTTACTACATTAGTTGCCAAGCTAATCCCACCGAGCATTAGATCAAAGATTAAATCAAAAAACCTGACCATTGCAACTATCGGTAGCAATGGTCAAGTTTTTGATTTAACGTGTGAGGTAATCGTCGGTGGGATTAGCTTGGTAACTAGACCAGGCTGAGCAGGCTGAGCAAACTTTAAACAATGCCTGGTCATGCCACTCACCCTCATCATCATTGAAAACGGCTTGTGATTTAGGAATATCCTTTGGACATGTTCAATCGCTTCTGGAAAATTCTAGGAGCACTCGCTAGGCCCAACGGACCTTTTTGCCACTGGAATAACCCTAAACAGGTGGTAATTGTAAGGGCGGGTTTAGAGTCTTCTTCGAGCTCAACTTTCAGAAATGCATCACTCAGATCGATGATCGAAAACTTGTCACTTCCAGTCAGCTTACGAAACAAATCTTCCATTCTAGGAACGGGGTGGTAATCTGTTTCTAGTTCCGGGTTGACTGTTTGGCTGTAGTCGTCAACAACCTGGGGAACATCTCCATCAGGTTTGAAGACCAACACTACTGGGGTTGCCCAGGCACAACAATCTCTGGTTTCAGAATCATCTCCTGAACCAATTTGTTGATTTCAGAATCCACCTTGCCTCTAACAGCTAGAGGCACATGTCGGACCTTGCAAAATGTAGATTTGGCTCCAGGCCTAAGCTTGATACTGGCCTTGAAATCCCTGAACTTGCCCAGGCCTGGTTTAAACAAGTCGGGGAACCTTTCAAAGATGTCAATGTCAGTAACAGAGCCAACAAAAACAGTAACAGCTTCAGGATCTTGAATTTCGATGTTAAAGAACTGACTTCAGGCTTAGTTCAGATTTCCTGATTCACCCTTTTTCCAACAGGGCTGGTTGATTGCCAAGTGCCACTACAGCACTCAGGTTCTCTACCCGGTTGTTCAATTTAACGTTAAGTTTAATTAGTCCTTACGGTTTGACTACCTCCCAACCCACGATTTTAGCGTGATGTTGGAAGGAATTAATTTAACATGCGAGAAGTTTTATTCCAACTATGTGGGATTAGGGTTGAGTCACAGCCGAATCTACTTCGAGAGGCAATTTATGACCATTTAATTCACAATGTACAATCGACTGTGTTGAATTGACATGTGAATAGGTCATGGTATTTATGCTAGAGCTAAGGCTATCATCCGACTCAACACAAGTGGCGCTCGAATCTGATGTACATTCTTTTTGTTATATTTAAACTATTTCTTCTTACCAGAGTTATCCACCCTTTTTGGCTTAGGAGTAGTGGTGCCGAGCTGCTACTGATGCCTGCTTTCTTGCCAGACTTACACACTCGTTTCAGGTGGCCCATTTCCCCACAAATTGAGCAGGTGCCCCTCCTACATTTCCACTCTCTTTTCACGTGATTTTGTAACCATTACAGTGGCACGTTACATCTTAAGTTAGGACGCTTATCTCTTACTTGGTGAATGCATGACCCCTGAAAATTACTAGCACTTTGTTCAGCCCTTTCCTGTGCAAGTGCTTTGTCGAAGTCAAAGGATTTGTCGAAGGTCACCTTTTCAGGCTCCATTGTCATAAGGGTTTCCTGAACTTTTGAATTTCGAATCTCAGAGACAAACTTGTCTCACAAAACATCCTTTAGGAACTCCGTATACTGACAATTTACAGTTAAACGTTTCAACTCCTGAATGTATGTTGCAACACTTTCACCCAGGGCTTGCACTCGCTGCATAAACTGAACTCTTTCATAAATAATACATTTTAGAAAATTATCTATCTCGACAAGTGTCTTGGATGCAGGAGCATCCGGCAAGCATAGATTCCTTAACAAGCCATAGGTATTTTTACCTGTACTTGAAAGGAGTATTGCAACCTGCGTCTCATCTGGTACGACAAAAGAATCAAAGTGTAATTTGGCTCGTTCCAAGTACACAGTCCAGCTTTCACTAGTGGCATCGAAAGCCTCAAACTTTTGTGTGTTCTTGGCAGTGAGTCAGCCATTATGACCAAACCCTCAGACACACTTTCAAAGCTTAAATTACCAGTACTATTGCTAGGACTAATAGAATTTAAAGACCTACTAATGGTACTCCAACTACTAGACGTATTAAGACCATATCCATTAGCTGAATTCTTAAAAGTTACATCTTCATTGCTCATAAGGGATAGAATACGTAGGAAAATTACTACAATTGGCATAGGCCTGAATATCTTTCCCATTACCTTTAAGAGTAATTTAACTTTAAACTTTTGAGCATTAAGTTTAAGTAGCCTACAAGCAGCTTGCGTATTCCGTAATCTTTTCAAATACTAATTTTGCTTACAATTCTTTACAAAAAATCAATAGCTGATAACAAGAACTAGCTTTGCTCGCGGTATACTTTTTAACAATAACGAAGCAAACAGTCTGTATTAAAGACTGGCCTTGTGAGGATATAAGATACACTAATCTGAAAAAGAAAGAAAATACAACTGCCCCTACTGGGACTTCGAACCCAGGACTTCCCGCTGACTTGGCCGGGCACTCTTAACCACTGCGCTACCCGGGCAGATACCGGCTACAGGCCCCAGCCGAGCTAAGTAGCTGTTTAGTCTTTCTCAGTAGTGACCTAGAGGTCACAAACATCCACAAGGAGGGAATGGAACATTGCTTCTTGGCCTCCACACTAGAAATAATGTGAGTAGTAAATAAAGAATAAATCATAAGGTAAAGGGTAAACGAACAAACAGTTTACATTAAAGACTGGCACAAGAGAGAGTACAAGAGAGGGTACAAGAGGGTACAAGAGAGAGGATACAAGAGAGACGTTACAAGAGACAGGTACAAGAGGGTACACGGGAGGGTACAATAGAGAGGGTACAAGAGACATGGTACGAGAGAGACATGGTACAAGAGAGACAGGGTACGAGAGGGAGGTACGAGAGGGAGGTACAAGAGGGAGGTATGAGAGGTACAAAAGAGAGGGTAGAAGAGGGTACAAGATACACGGGACAAAATAGTCAGCGGGAAGTCTTGGGTTCTAGTCCCAGTCGGGGCAGTTGTCTTTTCTTTCTTTCTCTGATTAGTGTATCTTGTTTCCTCACACGGCCAGTCTTTAACCCATAACCGCCTGATAAAACTTTCATACCCTTCTTTTTAGTACTTGGGTCGGTTCTCGGATTCGAACCGGCATTCTCTTGGTTTGGAGCAGACGATGCTGACCACTGGGCTGTACCTGCCCGCTTTGCTCAGAGTCCACGGGGACCCCTCACAAAGCTCGCGCTGGGGCTTAGCATTTCGCTGTTATACGTTGAAGGCATGCGTCGTATCTAGGCGGTTATGGGTTAGCTGAGGGTTGAGAAAATACTTGATTGCAACCAATAACCCATAACCGCCTGAAAAAACTTTCAGACCCTTCTTAGGTCGGTTCTCGGATTCGAACCGAACCGGCATTCTCTTGGTTTGGAGCCGACGACGCTGACCACTGGGCTGTGACTGCCCACTTTGCTCGGGGTCCCGGGGACCCCTCACAAAGCTCGCGCTGGGACTTAGTTTTTCGCTGTTATACGTTGAAGGCGTGCGTTCGTATCTAGGCGGTTATGGGTTAATACAGACTGTTTGCTTCGTTTACCCTTTACCTTGTGATTTTTTAATTATTTAGAAACCCTAACTCAGGCCTTTGTCCCGAGAGAAGTTTGTTCCTGGGGGAGGGGGGGGGGGGAAGGTAACCATTCCTCCCTACGGCCTGGAAAAGACTTAAACAAACATTAGTAAGAACGTAAACAAAGAATTTAAAGAACGACAGGATATGAAAATAATGAAGATTTATTTATGGTGCTCTGAATTGTATGCTAATACACAACACGCACAATCAGAATGTGTTTTCAGTTTAATTGGCTGGTGGCACGACACCAAGTTTTTTGCACATTTCCTGGTCAGTTTCGTCTATCTTCAAACCTGTCACTCCTTGTTGGCCAAGAGTTTGAGGCCGTCGGCTACAAGATTGTTGCTTTCTGGAGTTTTACACAATTCTGGCCGTGTACACCCGGCGTACACCATCGCTAGAACAAAGTGAATGATGAAATTCCATGTCATACTCCTTGAGTCTGACTCGAAATTAATTTTCCTACCTATCCCATGATACCTTAAAATATAAGTCTGACGACGCACTGGGATTATTATAATGTATTGGATCAGCGTTCACATGCTTATTCAGTGCGTTTGCAAGGAGTACAGCATACCAACTTGGTATGTCTAAAGTATCACGAATTAGAAAACAAAAACGAACTCGTTTGCTGTAGGTTAGGTTTGACTGATTAAGTCAAAACAGTAAAGGAATACAAATAAAATTTCCTATAAGGTTTCAGATACTGCAGTGTTGCTGTACTGTTTATTCCCCGTGAAACTTTACTGCTGTATCCAACCATTATACACGTAAATACAATTAAAACAGAGCCGGACTTTCAAAACTCCTGATGCCGAAACAAAGAAAGAATAGTGTAAGGTTGTACACTCGACTTCTTTCTGGCTAAATTTTTCAGTGTTATTCAGTCAAGTCGTCTACTTTCCGTTGATCTCCCTACTGATGGTACATACTCAATTTTTTTCAAGATTTTTAAGCTCTTTGCCAGGCATGGAATTTCTTTATTACTTTCCAGGACATTTTCCAGGACATTTCTAGGTTTTCAAGTACCCGTACGAAGCCTGAATTACGTGTGGGGCTGTGCTAAGCACACTAGACGATTAGTTACAGCGATGTCGTTTAGCCAAGTAGAATGCACCAATCATTTGCCATCGTGTGCAAAAGTAAAAATGGTAAAAAACATTTGAATACAGCAGTAAGGTTTCACGTGGAATAAACAGTACGGCAACATTGCAGTATTTGAAACCTTACAGGAAAGTTTAGTAGAGAACTGTAAGGCAGTGACAAAACTAAAAAAAAATCGGCCAACACACCAACCCGATTTCAGTTGCACTAATTCGTGTAATATCCCATTAAGGGTGAAAATGGAGTGCCTCTACGTACCATGGTGGTGAGCATGTTGAAAAAAATATTTGCTCGTATTAATGCAAAAGCAGATACTCCTGTAATGATTTGTTATCATTTGCATCGTTATTTGATATAGTGACCATTAAAAAAAGTGTTTACTTTTTTTAATAAGGAATTAATGAAATAGGGCCTTCAAAATAATGGGAAGGACATTCGCATAATTTTTAGTAGAACATCTGCTTATACGACGCGCGGCGATAGCAAAGCATGCCTGTGGCTCAAAGAACGGACGTCACTTGAAGCTACCCAAAGTATATATTTAAAGATACATGCATCCATGTTGGCTTTCCTGTATAAGGGCGCGTTTATGCCGCGACTCGCCTTTGCATTCTCGCAGCTAGAACTCAATCGGCAAAGGTGACATTGCCATGATAACAACGTTAAATGGATTAGCTAAACCCGACATCGTTTGAGTAAATACTTGCGGTCTTATAGTCCGTGCCAATAATAGAAAGAATTCCTCGTGATGAAACAATTTTCCCAAACACTTCTGAACTCAGGTTATTTGCCATTTTCGTTACGAGGCGGCAGACAGAAAACTGCCGCCATGTTGGAATTTGAGGTGATTTCTAGCTTCTATAGCTGCGAGAATGCAAAAGCGAGTGGTTGCGTAAACGTGCCCTGACTCAGTTTTGCGAATTAGTTCAAACGTTTGTAAATGTTGCCAACACAGTCATTTTTGTTGATTTTTCTTTCGCTCGATATGATTTTGCGACATTTACTCTAACCTGTGTAAATGTTGCAAACGCTATTCTCAACGGGTCGAACGACATACCGGAGGCATTTATGTACCTTCAACAATATGTTCTGTTCGGTAAGGACTGAGATTGTTATCAAAGCCATTGTTAGACAACAATTACTTGGATTCTAGAGGAATGACACACACGTTTCAAGTTTTGGTGGCTGACACCTTGAGGACTAAAATCGTGTGTGGTAAAGACCAAAGATGGAGCGATTAGTGGTTCATTCCCGACTTCCGGTAGTATTGTTTTTGTGAAAATATACTGATTGGGACCGTGGTGTGACGTCATATTCTCACCAATTCCGCCAAAGTAGCCCGAACAGCCAATCAGTGTACTGCAAGGAAGCACGTGATTAGTGGATTTGCGCAAACCGGAGTTTTAAAAAACAAAATCTCTCTGTTTACGTTGTTAGCGGACAAAAAAAAGCACTTACTTTAGTAAAAAAGCAAACTATAATAAACGGAGATTAGGTTTTTTTTATGAATTTCCGTTTATCGACCAAGCCAACAGTATCATTTTATAGATGCGCTCCCGTGTAATTCTCTGATTGGCTGACATTGCTGGCTTCGCTTTTTCTGGTGTAATATGACGTCACAAACACCAGCATGGTCGTCTCCTTCCCGCAACATGGCTGCCTCCTTCGTTTAATCCTTGGCCTGACCCGGAAGTACATTTGTAACGTGAAAAATGGTCAAATGGTGCTTCTTGTCCTACCAAAATTATCGTTCTTCTTTGGTGAGGACTGTTTTGCTTGGCTTCAAACATATATTTAATTAAAAAATTTAGTTAAAATATTAAATATATTTTGCATTTATTATAAAAGGTGAACTTTATTGTTATTTACCATAAATTCAGGGACCTGGACCGTTTAACAATTTTTGGTCCGCCAAAGAGGTTGAGTCTATACCTGAGATACAGAGGCAAAACTCAAATATTACAAGAACATTAAAATTTTCCTTCAGATAAATAACAATAAACTGAATATTATCGATGGAGCCTAGATGACCGTGAAATGATCTAAGATAGAGCATAGGTCAAGAAAATTGCAGTAGGGCAATTAATTTACGTAGAATTAGCGAAAACGCTTATTTCTACCTTATTGGGAGAACCACCCACAACTGTCATGTCGTCAAATTTCTGTTTACCATGAGAATACGGAAAGTTGACGGACATGAGTTTGGTTAATTCCTTCCTCGAATTACTGCGCCCACTTCGTATCCTGACATGTGTTACAATAAAAGTTACAATAAAAATGCAAGAAAAGCATTTATCTAGACACACGCTAGTGTGTCGCGCCAAGTTAGGCAACAATCATCACAACAAACATCACATCAATTCAATTGTCAAGGTTGTAAACCATTGTAGCGCGACGCCATAGCATCAGTGTCTTGTATCTAGAAGCATTATAGTTGGGCACATTTCAGGTACTTGGAGGAAAATAATAATGCGGCACAAAAGCTTAAATTATGTTGAAATCGAGAGCAATGACCCAACTGACAAAAATTAACGCGTGTAGGAATGCCAGCTAACCTGCTTTCAATGCAAAATCTGACCCTCAATAACATTGAAAATGTGTAACTAACTAACTAGCTAGCTTAGCTGATTCTAGTCCCTCATCCCCATGTTAATTTCCATAGGGTGATTATTCATCGATACCGAGATAACGGGAAGGCTTCCAGCTATGAAATTGGACGAATGGCTACAGTACGATACGAACTGCGTAGCTTTTATGGTTTGGAGCCTAGGGGTGTAACGAGGATGACGTGGGATGGCGCGTTAAGTACGAAAATATTGTTATAACCATTGTTAGTATTGTCGGCATCGTCTCTCATTGGACAGCCAAAGTTCGGACAATGACAACGTGTATACTGACGTGCGTGTCTAGACACACACTAGTGTTAGCACGATAAAGCTATGTATAACGTTGCCAAAGAAAATGTATTCACGAAAAATAAACCAACTCTAAACACAAAGCAAAATAAACAAA
>JAHWFP010252341.1:110-10599 GCA_023313725.1 Lithobius niger | reverse complement strand
TTGAAGGAAATCGGACGATGGTAAGCATAATTTCGAAATGGCGGCCATGCACAAAACCAACGACATTTCGTGACGAACCAAACAACAGCTAGGCCTAACTCGCCACACCCCCACCTCATAACAGATGGTAAACACGTTTGGTGAACAACAAACCCCGCCCAATTTACGAATGCTCCTTTAGTGCTGCTTTAGGCAAACCTTTGGAAAAGTGTAGTTTTTGGGATCATTAGGGTTGAACGAGATTTTGGTAGATGTTGGTGCGAAGTAAGGCAGTCGCTGGTGTATGTGTGGGGGGTGGGGCGAGTTAGGCCTAGCTGTTGTTTGGTTCGTCACGAAATGTCGTTGGTTTTGTGCATGGCGGCCATTTGAAATTATTAGTAATAATCGTACATATTCTGTTTCCCTTTGAAACACAACTATTTTGTCTCCGTTCCCAATTTGAAGGAAATCGGACGATGGTAAGCATAATTTCGAAATGGCGGCCACCATAGATTAACAAAAAAGATTAACAACAAATAAAAAGTACATTAATTATGTATTCCCTAACTCCCCTCCAGTTATCGGTTTTCCAGAATCGGGGTAATTGCTTCGATAAATTAACAATATAACAATATATACAGACGATGCTCGAGGCATCCACCCACCCAAATTCCCCGGCGGCAGCTGTTAAGTGGAAAAAAGTACCACCATTATTACAGTTGTTTTTTGCCGCATGAGGGAGGAAACCGGAGTACCCGGAGGAAACCCTCGTGCAACGGGCGGGAAACAACCGGAGAAAACCCGTACATATACACTTCCCATCGCCAGGATCGAACCTGGGTCTGTACGTAGCCAGAAATGTACACTGGGACCAGGACGCCCCAGTACTCGAGCTACCCGTGCACCCGTAAGGCCGGAAAAACACCGAGCGTTCGTCTGTCCAACTCCCAGTTGAAGCAGAACAAGACCAACATATCTCTACTGGTCACCAAATCGCAGCAGTCGAGAATTCGAAAGGCTCGAACTACGGGCCGGTGATTGAATCTGAAATTCTCGCATACGCAAGTCCGGGAAGTAGGCTTTCTTCCCCTACTTCTCCCAATCTTCGCTGCCCTCGGAGCAGTAGGAGGCAGAGCGGCAGGAATGGCTAAGGCCGTCAATGACTCCAAGGCTAATTTGAGACAGCTCGAAGAAATAAAGCGCCCCATTGATAAGACGGAAGCCCTATCCACTTCGAAAACAGGCGAGGGACTGAGAAGGAAACAAAAGTCCCACGGTGTGGTCGAGGGTTTTATCTGAAGCTGGGGTTCCCATGAACAGGGCCTCAACAAACTTGGACCTCGACAGATACGCTAAAACGTTGGGGATCCGCACATTCAGAGGAGTATATGCGAAAGACCTTCTCCCACGCATCCGAGAGCATCCGAATGCGCTATACTGAACTTGCAGGACTCGAGAGACGGGGATGGAACTCACTGGACCGCGTATTACCTAAAGGAAGGTTCGTGCGCCCTGTACTTCGATTCGTTTGGTTTAAAACCTCCAACAGAACTCTACGTTTTTAGTCCGTTTTTTAGTCTACTCGAAGATGCAGTATCAGTATGATTTCCCTCATCGACGCGGGTACCATCCCGAAGAGGCAACACCCCTCACTCTGTGCCTGCTCGACCCGGTTGCGGAGGCTGCGTTGGATGCAAGGATAGAGCTGGCGATGAATTTGGAACGTACCAGCAAGTCGAAGACGCAGGCTGAACGATAGCGGTATGATTGCCCCGATCGACGCAGATGGCAGGGCAAAGCGGTAAATCGCCCCACTCAGTGGCAGCTCGACCCGACGACTGGGGTGTGGATTAAGCGGGAGGAAACAAAGACTGAGAGAGATGCGATAGATACGAAATATGTGCGATATGCGCTATACGTGGATAGGATCAGCGCGAGAATTTCCACCCCGCTCGACGGGGTGGGCTGGAGGCCTTCAACCCATGAAGAGATAATAGTCGGGGAGTATGCGGCGGACATGAAGCCCATACCCGAGCCATACCGACACTGTTTTCCTGATCGACGCGGGTACCGACCCAAAGCGGAAGCTCCCCTCACCGTGAGACGGCTCATCCGGGAGGAGGTAAAGGCTGCGAAGGCGGACCCGTTGTAGGGTCTGAAGTTCCCTCGAACCCAAGCAAACCCGAGCCCCTCACCTACAAAACGTACAGAATTCGACACCAGCGTCCTAGGGATCGTCCTGCGTTATTAGGCTTTAAGCCGCATTTCCCACATGACCGACTATACCATCGGGGTACTTCGGTCTCCGACAGGTCTGACCAAGGTGTGCAGGCGGTCGTGACCCCATCCTAATCCTAACCCTTCCCATCCCATCCCATCCCATCCCATCCCATCCCACCCTTGCGATAACGAGGGGGAAGCCAGTAGCTAAAAAAATATAGCAAAAATAGCAGTAGCTATTTTTTGTTCATCAGTGGTTTTCCCTGTAGCTATGGTGCGAAACACAATTTCTCGGCTAAAGCCAAGCCACTCTATTGGCCCTGATGGTTTTTCAGCTTTTTTCTATAAGCAAATCGTAAATGAAATTTGTTTTCCGCTCTCTCAAATTTTTTCTTTTTCTTTCCAACTTGGTTCCCTACCTTCTATTTGGCGCACTGCGACAGTGGTCCCCGTTTTTAAAAAAGGAGACGCTGCAAATGCATCGAACTATCGGCCAATTGCTTTAACGTCTGTTCCATGTCGCATGATGGAGGCTATTATTAGAAAAACAATGCTTGAATACTTGGAGAAGCATAATCTAATAAAACCTGACCAATTTGGCTTTATGCCTGGCCGTTCATCGACCTACCAGCTGTTGCTTGCCTTAGACTCTTGGACCAGTGCGCTTGACCTTGGTATAAACTCCGATGTTATCTATTTCGATTTCCAAAAAGCCTTCGAGTCCGTTAACCACCGTGGCCTTCTTATAAAATTAGAGGCGATGGGTTTCACAGGTCAGCTCAAATCATGGCTCACCGATTTCCTCAGAAACAGATCACAGCGCGTCTTGGTGGAGGGTTCCTTGTCGTCTGAGGCAAGGGTCCCAAGCGGTGTGCCCCAGGGATCCGTTTTGGGTCCTCTCCTCTTTGTCATTTTTTAAACGACTTAAACTGTAACTCTAACTCGGTCATTGGTTTTAAATTTGCAGATGATCTCAAGATTAGTTCGGAGGTCATTAGACTGGCTGATAGTGTTCATGTCCAGACCATTGCTGATCATATCCATGATTGGGCATTGACTTGGAAATTGCCGCTATCTGATGCAAAATGCCAGGCATTCTGTATTGGTAATTCTAACGCTTGTATTGCGTACTCAATTAATGGCGAGCCCCTCCCTCGCACTTCCGACATTCGTGATCTTGGTGTTTGGTTTACTACCAACCTTAAACCATCACTCCACTGTGCCAAGGTGACAGCCTCTGCATACCGTCGTCTGGCTATCATAAATCGTTGTTTCATTTCCGGAAACAGGGACATTAAGCTGTGGGCCTTTAAAGTGTTCGTCCGACCTCTTCTTGAATATGCGACTCCGGTCTGGTCTCCTTCCCTACTAAAGGATATTGATATGGTTGAGCGCGTCCAGCGCCGCTTTACCAAGAGCCTTAGAGGCTTTGAGAAAATCTCATACGCGAAAAGATTATCCCTTCTTGGCCTCGACTCTCTGGAACTTCGCAGGTTGAAGTTCGATCTCATCTTAACATTCAGGATCCTAAATGGCCATGTGGGCATTGATTTGCCGTTCTTCGATGCCAGTCCGGCTCTGTCCACTCGAGGCCACTCAGTTAAGCTTGCTTGTCCGACATTTCTTACTGAGTCCAGACGTAGTTTTTTTCTCTGTTAGAGTCATTCGGGTATGGAACTCCCTACCTGACACACTAGTTACTAGCAAGAACGTGGCTACCTTTCGACAAAACCTTGCATCGGTTGCACTTACCAAATTCCTAAAAAGGCCTGAACATGTCCAACTTTCTATATGAAATCCCCCCTCCAACCTGCTCTCTCCTCCGGGCTATGTTTTAGTTTATTTCTTAAATTCAAGGATGGGTATTAGTGGGTCTTGACCCCTTCCTTCTCCTGACTAATTTATTTTTAGTCAAATATTTTATTATTATTATTATTATTATTAATTTAAAATAAAAAAATTAAAATTAAATGCACCTTTTGTTTGGAACTAGAAACGATATACCGGTTCTGGCATTCCACTTTTGTTTCTTATGATTTATCGTACATGGCGATAGCCGCGTTTATATGATTGAAGTCCTCTCTCCAGAAAAATTAAAACTAATAATTTCTCCGTTTCTATTCAATATATTTCGACCAAACTTGGCCAGATAGTAGACAGGTCTGGAAGGTATATTTATACCAACTTTTAAGCAAGTAAAATGAAACTTCAATCGTATAACCCCCTTTTTTACGGCACACTTGACGTTTTTGTTGGTAATATTTTTATATTTTCACAATTTTAACCATAGGGAAAAAAACTATTTTTAACTATGCAAATAATTCAGTAAGATAACAATTACTCGACCAAGCGAGAGGTGCTATACGTTAGTTTATTTTCTATATTGACCGGGAAGGAAACTATACAATTTCTGCCCAGTGCTTCACAAGGATGGATTTTGCTTTTGAATTTATATGATTTTTGCCTAAGGTTCTGCTTCAAGTTTCCGTTTACTCCTTAAAGGCTGGTTGCTACCAAACGAAAATTTTCAGCATCTAGCGCTAGCTAGTTCTCTCTAGCGCCTGCTCACAGCAACCAAAGGAATGCACAAAGCAATATCTTTTAACACAACAAACAAGCAGAGTGCCTTCATAATTATTGCGCAAAAATTTGGTACGTCCTCGTTCAACTGGAAACAAGCTGTAACGTTAATGATATTACTTCCATTAGTTGGCGCCACGGTACAATGTAAAAAAAAAATAATGGTAAGTCCTCGTTCAACTCGAAACAAGCTGTAACGTTAAAGATATCACTTCAACTAGTAGGCGCCACGGTACAATGTAAAAAAATAATGGTACGTCCTCGTTCTACTCGAAACAAGCTGTAACGTTAATGGTATTACTTTAACTAGACGGCGCCACGATACAATGTAAAAAAATAATGTGGCGTCAACTAGTGGCAACAATATTGTTAATATTTTAAGCTTGCTTCCAGGTGCACGAGGACGTACCAACGTTTTACTCAATAATTAAGGAGGTGTACGCCTTGTTCGTTGTGTGAAAAGGTATTTCTTTTTGTATTCCTTTGCTTGTTGCGAGCAAGCACTAGAGAGAACTAGATAGCGCTAGATGCTCCTGATTTAATTTGGTGGCTACCCGCCTTAAAGTACCTAAGGTAGGAATTTTATTTTCGAATTCATTTCTTTCATGCACCAGATCTCCCATGTTAGTAAATTTAAACCACGTTAGTAAATTTACATTTAGTAAGTCGAAACAAAGTAGGCCTATTTAATGTTGTAGTTTCCCAACAGAAAAACACAGACAAGCAAATTCCAAATTCTGCCGACTTAATAGGCCTCTCTTCTCTCGTCCACAAAAGTTTGTTGTCTGTGGTTACAGAATGTGAAAATAAAGTATTGACCGTTCAAATGGTTGGCTGCTTGGTTCACTAACATTTTAGAGTTATTGATCCTTTTTGAAAGTAACGCCTTATCCACAGCTTATACTTTTAGAGCTAGGCGCAGGCTACACAGATGCTTACCTATTTATGTTGCCTTTAGACTTAAACGTAAGACTGACCCTCGACCTTTGAGACCTAAGACTACCATTCAGTCCTACTGCTTAGCCATACTAAAATGTCCAAAAGAGATCAGACGTAGGCAACACAACGTGTACACATACACACATAAACAAACTCTTTTCAGACTACCACTATAATCACTATTTATTTAGTATTAATTGAGCCCATTGATGTTCCATTCTGCCACATGATAGTTTTAAGCTTACTGGGCCGTTCGTTAGTAGCCGTACATTGGTTGGTCAACTACTTCCAAGGGTTGAACATGGTTGAGTTTGGCAACATAGAGTCACAATATCTGTTTCCACTGTGCCAAAGTTTGCATTAAGCACTTTTAAACTACCTAGAAAGGCCAAACTAGGCCAAGTATGCGAATTATAGGCTTAACGACTGAAATCCTAATTACATATTTCACCTTACAGTAGAGTGCTTACATACTACGACTGTATTTCCTAGTGATAGAGAAAAAAAAGAGATCGCAACCTTATCCTCATTCCACATCTCGCTTTTTCTTAGTAAAATATTACTTATACTTCTAAGGTGTGCAGAAAATTTCTATAGCAATGAAGTCTTACCTTTGGCTATCTCATGGCATCTTCCGTCGTAAAGATAATTGTTGTTGTACTACAGAACATTTAAAAATTAAAATATTATGACACCTTAAACACACAACTACTGTAATCAGTCACCAAATTAGTATCTTGAATGACTTTTAAGTTACAAATTAATACTGTTTTTAAATTGGTTATTAAAGCAAGCAAATAGAATGAATTGTATTTTGTTCTCACTACTTCTGCGTCTGGTATTCTATAAATTGTAAGACCCATTGAAATATTACAATATACTTACGGTATAATTCAACGGGTAAGCCAAGAAAAAATGGTAGTGTCCTTAATCGAGATACGCTAAACACACATTGTCAACTCTTCGTGTTTTGTATATTACTTTGCTAGCAATTCTTAGAGCAAGATGTTTACCAGCCCTAGCAGTACAGGTAAACTACTACTATTTTTGGTTGGACCCAGGCAAAATTGCAACAGAAAGTTTATAAACGGTTTCTTACTCAGAAAAACCTGCTCTATAACATACCACAAATCTAAGAAACTCAAAATTAGACTTAAAGTAGGTCTAATTTGCATATACAATACAGTGTAGACAATTGGTGTTTTCATTTCAAATCATCTGAAAATTTCGTGTGTATGAAGTGTTAGGCTGCATTGCTTTTGAAACATTCCGTTGTGTTGAATTACGAAAACAGTGTGTTAGGTTAAATCCATTTCGAAGTTAGTCTTTGTAGAATTTGTCAACGTTTTAATTGAGTCATAAATCAGGCCTTGTGCATTTTTCAACAACTGACAGCTCTGCATGCACCACAAGTTTCTGGACAATCTAGTCCCTGCTTCCGACATGAACAGTTCTTCTTGTCTCAACCACTTTTGCATTTGTATCTAACAACACAGATAACAACATGGGATCTGCTGGCAGATCTGTCATTATTGGCGTCAGTTGTCCTTCCTTTTCTTTTCAACCCCATTCTTCTTGACGGACACTACTTGTCATTTCTTTTCACTCAAGGAATTGGTAGATACTCTCCAGATATGAAAGCGTGAAGATAATGCGGTTGGGGGTACCTGTTCAGGAAGCACTTGAGATGAAGACATTGAAACATTTTCGTGAAATTGCCAGCGACGTAATTCGTCAAGGTGTTGCGGAATCTTCCCATTTTACACACTAGAGTTTGCTCACTTGCAGCATCAATTTCTTCTGATGTACTATTTTCTTTCTGGAACACTTCAGCTTGTTGAAGAAAATGTGTGTTTTGTTTTAAATTCTTCAAGTTCTATGCCCTTCCTTGTCCCTATCTAGTATCACAACCTAAGAGAGCGTACGTAAACAAAACATTTTGGTAAACTTCGTTTCCTAGTACTGTTTGTGTTGCTCTGCTAGCCCACAATTTCTGCTCTGTGGTTTTGGACTTCCCCTCAGTTCAAAGGTATATGTTGTATGAATCATAGCGGAATTAGTAGAATAGTAATACCAGAAGGTCAGTGTCATCACCGACCACTTCTAATCGAGTTTTTGAAGAAGAATTAATTGCCACAGCCACAAGCAATACATCTGCATCACTTGCAGCATGCTCTCACAAGTCCTGCATTTGTCAGGTAAGTATTAAGCAGTGTTTATGACACGCTGCTTGCAATATGAATTTCCCAGAACTCTAGTGTTTTAGAGGACAGGACCATGTTGGTGGTAAATTTTACCCGTGCTGCCCACAGTGCCTTTCCCCTGTCTTAGTTGTGCAGTGTCCTTAGTAGTATCCAAGCGAATAAAGCCTTGCGTAGTCTATGTATGACATGCAGATATCATAGAACCACAAACCCATCGTAGGCATTGAAGTAATGTGCCAACATCCAACAGATAAGCTATGGAACCTGTCGGTCCAGGCTGTTCTGTTTTCAAGAGTCCTTGTCATCTCTGCCAAACCTTGGTTGTTGGCCTCTATAAGAAGATGCTGAGTATCAAATAGCACTGGTGGATAACTGTACAATTCTTATTTGAAATACTCAAATAGGTCCTAGGGACCATTCATAAAGTACGTCATGCTGTGAGGGGAGGGAGGGGTTCACCCCAGTGTGACAAAACGTGACATGGGGGAGAGGGGTTGTCAAAAAAGTGACGTCACACTATTATATTTTTATACACCTTTATTATTTGTGTAAGAAAAAATTTTAATACTCTGAATGTGCATAATGATGTACTGCGGAGCCAGAAAAGTAAGGGGCTGTAAAGCTGCTTCTGTTTGGACCTGTCATCATTCTTGAAATTAAGTGGAATACAAAGGAATTCTCATTTCGAACGTTAGTTTATGAAAAGCAACAATTGAACGTTTTCTATTTTACCCTTTTTTCTCCATCCACAATACGAGCTGTTGCTAGTGCATAGGTGGTCGGAAATGGTGGAAATGACAGTGATACAAGCTTCAGAACATTCCTAAACTGAACAGTGACCTAGCCAATTCAAACAACGCTTTCCTAAAGTGTGCGTTGTCTCAGAGAATTCACCATCTGACGTTGTAGCATTGGCTGTGGGAAGCTTTGGGCTCAATGCTACGCGGAAGTGTAGTACAGTATCAGCCGGATCTTGAAAGAAAAAAGCCTTTGCGACTAGGTTGTACCATGGGTACCTACCTACCCATGGTAGTACCGCATTGCCGATGAAATCACTGATGATTCGGCTGATTTGTACTTTGCAGCTTTTTGTAGGTTACAGACCGAAAGTATTCCAACTGAGATGCTGCCTCTCTTTTCCTTATAAAAGTTCGTGAGTGGCAGAGTTAGAAGTTAAAAACGTGACAAGATATTAGGTATTTCTAGCAAAATTGTCATTCTCAGTCTCGAGATAACCTTAGCAGTTGAAAAGAAAGTTAATTCTGCTATTTCCTTTTCCTCTTCCTTCATTTGTAGCTGGTCATTTTTAACTCATGGCAGAAAAATAATCTGTTTTTAAGTGTTCTGTGCAGGCCCAATAAAATTGCATTACCAGAAAAAAATGTTTGGGGGTGAGTTCGGTGTGATATACTTTTTTAGGGGGTATGACTTTATTAGGGGGTATGAGTATGTGTGACAAAATGTGACAGTGGCTAGGGAGGGGGTCAAAATTGGCCAAAAATAGCGTGACCTACTTTATGAACGGCCCCTGACCTGAAAATATCACTAAACATGTCAGACGTTGAAATAATAACATGGGGTCAATTTGATCAGTTTCCTTGTGAACCTTCAGCCCATATTTAGATGCTAGTGTCACAACTTGGTAATTTCTGGTGAACTAATAGTCTTGTAAAGTTCCATCCATCATGGATGCTATAAACTTCATTCTAACTAATTTGGGCTCGTCAACACTGTTGCGGGTGCTGTGAGGCCTACTGCAATGCTACGTAGTGATTGATCTCCAGAAGAGCAAGTACAATTATGTTCCAAATAGTTCGGGAGCTTTTCAGTGTCCATGGTACCGCTCTCTTGTTTTGCGTACGTTTATTCTTTCTGTTGCTCGCTGAAGCCGTATAGAACACCAGTGAAGTTTTGTAACGTATTATTGCCTTCAGTACATGTGGGCAGCGACAGTAACCATTTTTTGTATTGAACCTCTGCCATTCTTGGACCTCTGGTGAAACCTCCACTTGTCTTCACTGCTCGCATAAGAACTAGTAGTTGTATTACTCGCTCAGTCGATGGCCAGTCCAATGACGGTCACTTCGCCTCACAACACGATTCCCCTTTTGAAAACTTCTCTGAATGTCAGGATATGTAGCAACCTGACTTCACGTGCAAATGATTATGAAATTAATATTTATTGAATTTAAATTGGTCACTAATGTTCATAAATGTATTCCGAAGCGAAACACGGAGTATATAACACTATATAAACGCGAAATTTTCAGACGGTTTTAAAAGAAAATGCCCCAAGTGTCTATATTGTATCATATATTCAAATTAGGACCTAATTTAAGTCAAATTTTGAGGATGATTCTGGTGTTTGACCGTCTTAGACTTTCAATACTTGATAGAGGAGGTTTTTCTGAGTAAGAAACTGTTGAGAAATTTTCTGTTCCAATTTAGTCCGGGGATTTCTACACATCGATTGGAACACAGCAACAATTTTACGAAGTATTTCCACCATTTTTGGGCGAGTTAGCACCGTGCCTCCATTTTTTAAACGAGTATCGAATGAAATCTTT
>JAHWFP010252322.1:146561-179217 GCA_023313725.1 Lithobius niger | reverse complement strand
ACATGTTAAAAATGACGCCGTTTTGATGAACACTCAAGGCCCATCCAATCCGGTAATTCGTTTCCTCCTTAGAGATGAGTTTTCCAGGCGACTCACAAAGCAGTGGATGAACCAGCATGATAAATATACGAGGCCACGCCATGCACGTGCGCAGATTTCGAACGCTGAATTCCACGGTGACGATGTAGTTGACAAAAGTTTGAGTTGTGTAGGTTAGGCCTGATGAAGACAGACGTCGTCGGTCTGTTGAAAATTTGCAAGAATACTGGTACAGTATTTTGATTCTGAAATTATGCGTAACAATCTGTTTTCAACAATCAATTATCAAGAATGACGAACTTTCAGAGTAGAAGCCGTTATGGAATTTTCAATGTATATATCGACTTACACCAGCCAACTTGACTTAAATGCATGAACATTTTTCTTCCTGTTATTTAATGTACACATGAAAATATAATTGATAAATTTATAGGCTGCATGAGCTTGTTGTTAATGCATTACAGGTATGGAACTCTGGAAACAAAATGTAAAATATAAGATGTTACCGATTATGTATTTAATTGTATAGGCTAATCTCGTATCAAAATTATTGTCCGCATATTATTTTTACTGAAGTGTTACTAACATACCTAGTTAAGGAAATATTTATGTTTTTGTTGTTTTTCTTGCTGCATAGCCTGCACGGCACAGCAGCGCGAGTTTGAATAAAGTAAAAGTAAAGTAAAGAAGTGGATCACGTATAATGGCCAGAAAATACAGTCAGAAAGGCTACAGGGCATCATAACTAGCTTTCCACGAGTTGCAACTAGGAGCATCGACCACCCAGTCGGGTAGTGTGTTCCATCTTTGGATGACTTGATTTGCGAAGAAGAACTTTCTAGTATTTAACCTGGTTTACTTTAGGTTTTTTCAGCTTGAAAAGATCGCCTCTGGTTCCAGGATAGGGAGACAGCCTAAAGAGGCTAGAAAGGTCAGCACCCCAGACCTGTGCAGAATCTTGTAGACCAAATGGAGGTCACCACAGACTTCCTCTGGTGTAGTAAGTTTCAGTTTGGACAGTCTTTGCTCGTAATTAAGGGTCGCTGAGTGAGGAACCAATTTTGTGACTCTCCTCTGAACTGCCTCAAGAACCTGGATGTCCTTTTGCAGAAAGGTACTCCAAACCTGGACAGCAAACTCCAAATGCGGGCGGACAATATATACCGTATACAGTGTTCGCAAGGTGTTAACATCAAGGTAGTAGAAGTGTCTTTTGATTTGGCCAAGGATCATATTTAGCCCTTTTTAGCAGCAGCAGCAATACATTGGTCCGCCTGCTTCAGATCATTTGTTATAAGGACTCCTAACGTTTTGAATTTGGGAACAGTCTGGAGGACCTTATTATTAGCACTATAAGGGTTTCCTGGGTTATTACGACCAATATGCAGGACCTCACATTTTGATTCATTGAAAGTAATTTTGTTTTCAGAGGCCCAGAATAAGTCATTATTGATATCTTCCAGAAGGGATCGTGTATCAGCTTAAGATACACGATCCCTTCAGATCGTGTATCTTAAGGGATCGTATTCCTCCTACTTATTTTTAAGTCGTCGGCAAATAAATTGCAAAAGGGTTTAACACAACTAGGGATGTCGTCAATGAACAGGAGTAGGAGAAGGGGACCAATAACGGACCCCTGAGGGATACCACTCGTCATAGGCTTCCAAGCAGAGAATGCGCTGTTTGCCGACATGTTGGGTTCTGTCCGTAAGGTACTCGTTAATCCAATAATTGTGAAGTGGTCCCTAGATGCCCTTGGTGGCAATGGCAAGCTTACCCAGTAGAATGGAGTGATTGACGTTCAAAAGCCTTTGATAAATCCAAAAAAACTGCATCGCAAGGTAACCCTCTTCACAAGCTTCAGTCCAGTAGTTAACAGTTTTCAGAAGATTTGAGGTACAAGAGAAAGCCTTTCTGAAGCCATATTGCCACTTAGATATGCCACCATTTTGAACCAGGAAGGTCATCATGACATTATGTATGATGCGTTCAAAAACCTTAATCGCTTGGGAAGTCAGCAAAATAGGTCTATAGTTTTTAACATTGGATTTGCTGCCCTTTGTGGATGGGAACAACAGTACGGACTTTCCAATCATGAGGAATTTGCTCTGCTCAGTATGGAGGAACCGCTTGAAGATAATGCTTAATGGCAATGAAAGTGTAGAAGCACATCCTTGCAAAATAAAGGAGTGAATCTCATCAGGACCCGCAGATTTGCTGGGATTAAGGTTACTTAAAATGGCAAAAACAATTTCGCTATTAATTTCCACAGTTTGAAGGGTTTCAGACAGAAAATTTACTTTGGGCGGGAGAGTGGGAGCCACATTTTTTTCTTTGTACACAGAAGCAAAAAAGTTATTGAATTCATTTGCAATTTGCTCGTTGTTGTCAAGCTATTTTCCCTGGTTACTTTTTAAAGTAAATGTAGTTTTTCCTTTTGTACAAGTTTTGAAGTAGCTGTATAAGACTTTTTTTTTTTTTTTTTTGCATCTGGCAGCAATGTCTTTTTCGAGCGCAATCTTTGTTGAACGAATTTCGGAGGTAGCCTAAGCTTGTTACAAGCTTCGGCATAGCTGCACCAATTTGTTTCATTCCTATATATATCTGCAATAAGTTTTCCACTTACGCTGCTTGTTGTTAATGTGCTTTTTAAGAGTTGCGTTCATCCAATTGGATAGGCCTATTCTAGACGGTGGCGTAATTTTGCGTGGGATGCAACTATTTGTAATCAAAAGTAGGAATTCATTTTAAAAAAGTACAAGCTTCTTCACAGTCAAGTTTGTCAAGTTCGTCCCTCCAATCAATGCTGCCAATCATGTCATTCAGCATATCGTAGTCAGCTTCCTGGTAACAGTTGAATTCCGAGTTCAAGGTGTTCGGTCCAGACAATGTGGTCAGACTACCCAAAGGGCTTGTAAGATGTTAAATCTTCAATTTCAACGTCTTCCGTTGTAAACAGGAGATCGAGAATGGGTGGCGTTTGATTTGCACGGAATCTATTAGAAAGTTAATGTGCTGCTTGAAAAAGTGGTCTTCACTATCTTCCATCAAAGTGCCAACTGCTGTACCAACTACATTTGGCCAGGGCAATCCACGGTAGTTAAAGTGCCTAACAATAATTGTTTTCATCTTATTGTATTTAGTAGCTTGAGCATTCAAACAGTCAAGGAACAATCCATGGGAGTGTAAGTTAATCGCCGTGCTTTTGTAACTAGAACCGAGAGTAAAGTGGACCCCATGCAAGGTCAAAGTGCATGAAATAGTCTCTCGGTCTTCATCTTTATTAATTACGACCTCGTCATCTCTAGGGTGAATTTGTTAGAAATGCACACGAGTACACCACCTTTGGCTTTAAGGGGCCTGTCAGCCCTAAAAGTGGTAAAATTTGGTATAAAAGAAAATCATCTCGTACGTCGGGCTTATAATAAGTTTCACTAATACACACAATGTGGGGGTTAAGTTTGTCCAAGAGCTTTTTAAGCTCCCCCATTTTGTTAGATATGCCGTCTGCATTGTATAAATTATTTCAATGTTTGGTTGCTTTGTTTGCATTGAGAGCAAGAGAGTGGGCAATGCAGTAACTCAAGCGGATTAATTTGCGTAATTTTCTTGAACCTTCGACAACTTCAATTACTTCCTTGATACTATTGGTATGATACGGTTTAATAGTTCTGCTGTAGAAAGGCATGACCAAAGCTCCACATGGCCAAACTTCTGGTCTGCTGCTCTGCTCATAAGAGTCCGAAGAGGCTTCTCTACAGAAAGAGGCATAGGTCTCCTTTTTATTATTAGTTTGCTGTTTTGTTGCCAACCTTGTTACTTTGGTTGAGAATCCCGTATGATCCTTTTCATCTTGTCGCAGGTCATGTGTGAGGCTATGACGTACTCAGGGAGTAGACGATTGAAGTCAAGAATAATCTCGAAGCCAACTTACTCCGTACAGTATAGCTAGGGGTCTATACACTGAGAACACATATTAGGCATAAAACACAAGTTTGGAAGCTTGGTCTTATCCTTAGCTGAGTCCACGGAGACAACGTTTCGAGTCGTCTGCCCCACACCAAGTGGCTTTCTCTTGTCTGGACCCTCAATTTATGGGGGGGGGGGTCGAACAATAGAAGTAGCCTGAGGCATTACGTTGCGTAACCGCTAACATGCGAGCCGAGTCTAACTGGTTTGAACAGGAGAGCTGGCTCGTTACCCGGCTGTTGGCATTCGTCCAAGTTTCGATTTAGACGGAAGTTGACTGGAAGCCAAGTAGCTTATGTAACTGCAAGTTGCACCATGAGCGTTCACTCATGTTGTGCCCTGCTGTGCATAAATAGCGTGTTATATCTCGCTCCCCCCCCCCCCCCCAAGTTTTTGTTTAGGGCAAAGGCAGACCTACCTTATGTATTACTCAATACCCTCTAAGCCTGCAATAAAGTTTATAAAGTTAGTTCAAGTCATTTATTTTAAACAAAATAAAACAAAAACACTTTTAAACAAAGTCCCCGATTTTAAATCCCTACATGGTCCAATTAGGCCATGTCTCAAGTCAGCTTCTTTTGGGGAAAAAATAATAAAAATTCGTATAAAAGAAGGAGGCCTCCTGGGAATTAATAAGAATGACCAGTCACAAGAGCTAAAAAAAAATTTTACAACTACTTTACACATTAACTGTTCCCTCTCCCTCATGTGCTCCTGAAGTCTTTCCACCAACTGCCTGGGCAAAGTCCTATCGATTATTCCTTCCAACATTGAAGCATTTTGTTGGCTTTCATGCGCTACCTGTGCGTAACTCCGTCAAGCCAGCCTTGGTTCTACTGTCAAGGGTGAGTCGGACGGCGATTGGTTTTTGTTTTTTAATTTGTGTTACTTTGACATACCAAGTTGGTATTCTGTACTTCTTGCAAAAGCACTGAATTTCGCTTGCTCATTCAGTGAAATTTTTTGTTTGTAAGTTGGTTTTTCTACAGCTCTCTTTCAGCGACTTTGGCTTTTATCTATATACTAGTTACCTGGCGTAAAATTCCGCCGGTCTAGCTAGTTCCCATGAAATTAAGTGTTCCAGGGCATTACCTTTCCAGGACATGTTGTGTTCCAGGCATCCCAGGACAGTACTGCGTAAATCAACAGATAGCTTGCAGAGCTTGGTTAGATTTGGGCGGTTAACTGGCTCCCACGAAATTACGCAGTGCCTTTTGTATCCTAGGGCTTCCCAGGACAGCATATCTGAATAATAAAAATTACTTACTTATTGAAAGTGTAAATTCAATATGTTTGTAACGTTAGATCACATACGAAGGAGATGTATATCATGAACCCTTAATTTATACTAATTTGACTTCTTTTGCACCGCCAGTGCTGTTTACAGAAAAGTATAGAAAAGCCGTTTTGTTAGGTGAGATCGATCAGTTTCGTTGCCCGAATTTGACTAAGCAGGGTTGATAGTTTCACTGTGTGTGGAAGAGTTTTCACCACAATAGGTGCAAGAGAGCAGCTACTTTTACTCGATGTAGCCCTTTTATCCCAGGGCATATCAGGACAGCACTGTCTAAATTAACTCGTTTTCCCTGATTTGACTCTTACACCGCCAGTGTTGTTTGCATAAAAGCTTAGAATAGCATAAAAAGCCGTTTTGTTAGGTGAGATTAGTTTCCTTGGCCGAATTTCGACAAGGTCGATATTTTCACTGGGTAACAATTTCTAATGCAATAGGTTCAAGAGAGCCGCTGCTTTTACTCAGTCCTTGTATTCCAGGGCATTAACGTCTGAATTAACTTATTTTCTCTTAATTTGATTCTTATTTCACCGCCAGTGCTGTTTGTAGAGGAGCATAGAAAAGCCGTTTTGTCAGTTTCTTTGCCCGAATTTCACCAGGTACGGAGATAGTTTTCATGGGTAAGATTTTTCTTTTTTCTTCTTGGAGCAAAAATAAAAAAACGTAAATTTAAACTGTGGAGTCGTCACTTGTGTGCTCCACAATGGCAGCCATCAATTTCATGTCTATATGTTAACCCTACCTAGATATCACTTTAACTACTAATAGGCTATTCCATCATTGTATATATTATTAAGTTGTATCACATGACTTCCTGTTACAATTGTATTTAAAGAGAAGTAAACAGGAAGTTCGCTGTCTTATCACTCTGGTAGTCCGTGTGAGTTATTACCATTGGTGCCCACGCTGGGCTTAGGTGTGTCCATGCCAAGGATATCACAGTTGGCGACGAGTCCGGTACCTTTGGTAATCTTTAAAAACTTAAGCTTAAACTGATAGGTCTTCAACCACATCTTTGCTCCATATTTGTGGTAAGTTGCAATTTTTTTTCATTTCGGCAATGAAAATTAGTGCTCTGAATTCCTATCAGAGTTTAAACTTTTTCAAACTGTTATTTTGTCGTGGTAGTGCTGTGTGGTACGAAATGATAATAGTTAAATTTAGTACCTTAACAACTAGAACCGAAGTGGACAATTGGATTTATTATGGTTAATTTTACCTTGGCAGTGTTCTAGAGTGACGCACTGGCATGTCCGCACAGGCAGTATTATAAATCTGAAGGTTCGAAAAATGCGCTGTTAAATTAACCCTTGTAAATTCGATTGTGCCATTGCCCATATTCGGGCTAGTGTGTGCCGGTGTAAAATTTAACACCGTAGGTTTATGCTCAAACTTAGTGAAATCTGGTCTGTGCTGAGGCTTAGGCCAGAAGTGGTGTTTTGTAAAACGTTGCAATATGGTGAGCGTAAAACATTTTTTCAAAGCCTAGTCCCTTTAAATTTAACTTGTAGGCAGTTAATTTATACAACTAGATAGGCTACTGTTAAGCTTGATTTATTTCTCTGTTTAAATAAGTGACCGGTAGTCTTGAGTGCTCCTGTTTAATCCTTGCATGTTAAACAGGATTGTAATTAAATTTAATTTTGTTAGGCTTACGCCAAAGACAGGTGTCGGTAGCAAACCACCTGTAACTGCTAAAATTAGCAGTGAAAGTGAAACTGAAAATAATTCAGTAGTGAACGCAAGCGTTAATGAAACTAGTTCTAATTTAAATCTAAATTTTGAATCTAGTGATAGTGAAGACGACGTCAACATGAGTTCGTCTAAAACCGCTGGTTTATTTTCGGAATTCGATTGCGAGTCCGACACATGGGAGAAATACTCCAACCGAATTCGTTACTATTTTTTAGCTAAAGAAATACCAGCAACCAAGCAAGTTAATTTTCCAATGGCATCTGTAGGCCAGAAAATGTTTGATAGAATTTTGAATATCCTCTCACCTGATTTGCCCGACTCATTAACATTTGATGAGCTCGTTAAAAAAGTTTTACACGACATTGAGCCAGTACCCTCCGTGGTATCTGAGCGTGTTAAATTCTTTAGACAATCGCAAAAATCAGATGAGAGTATCGGGGAATATTTAGCTGCATTAAAGCTAATGATGAGGTTTTGTGACTTCTCTAAAATTAAAGATATTAACAGCGAAATGATTAGGGATTGCCTAATTGGGGGGATCCAATCAGAAGTCATTCAACGCGAGTTGTTGAAGCAGACTCTGGATTTAAAGGCTACAACATCCTTAGCTTTATCCTTAGAATCTGCTGAAACGGACCAAAGCGTTTTGAGAAGCCGTTCTAGAGCTATTAATTACGTAGCTAAAAAATCGAGCAAAACACCAAATAGGCCTAAATCCACTAAGGATTTCATTTGCTATTGTTGCGGCAAAAATGGCCACGTGAAAACACATTGCAAATATCGCGACTATACATGTGGCCGATGCCACACTGTCGGCCATTTAAAAGCCATGTGCCGAAAAGCTAGTCATTCGAATAGAACTTCAAAATCATTTGACCACCCTAAAGCAAGTTCTAGCACAAATTTTAAGGCTACGCGGAACACAAAACAAAAGTATAGCTATAAAAAACGCGTCAACAAACTCGAACGCGATAGTGAAGAAAGCCAGGATGTTGAAGCCGAAAATTCAGAGTCTGGTTCCGGGTCTGATACCGGTTCAGACAACGACTATCTTGTTCTGAAAAACAATACTCTTGTACTGAGTCAGGCTGCGCACCAGATTTCAATTCCCCTACAAACCAATAAGATAATAGTAGTAGTTAATTCTATGAAAATCCATAAATGGAAATTGCCAGTCTGTCTAAATGGTGTCAAGTTAGAAATGGAACTTGATTCCGGGGCAGATGCATCCATTATCCCTATTGAGTGGCATCAAAAATATTTTGCGGAACGTCCTTTAAAACTCAGTCCGTACTCGATACACTCATACACTGACGGAATTGAAAACACGATTTACACTGTAAGTCTGAAGGTTGAAGTGCAAGGTCAAATCGAACTTTTGGATGCTTTGGTTTCAAAATTATATAAACCTGCATTAATGGGAAAGGATTGGCTTTTTATGTTTCGAGTTAATTTCCATCCTTTTTACGACCTACAAACGAAGGTGAAACCTAAGAAAAGTGTTAAGAAAATTAAAACTATCATTACGCCAGTTGACACTTCTGAAATAGTGAAGGGTTTCCCGGAGGGAAAAGTTGAAGAATTTTAAAGCCAAAATTCATTTAAGACCTGTTGCCAAGCCTGTGTACTGTCGTGTAAGACCAGTACCAAGAACCAAGAAATTCGTAGATTGGTTGTCCTTGGAATTCTAGAGCCTGTGGAAACTTCTCAGTGGTCTATGCCGATCGTCATAGTTCACAAGGCGGATGGTCAAATCCGAGTGATTGGTGATTATAAAACCACCGTGAACCCTCAACTCGAAGTCGACCACTATCCAGTTCCCACGGCCGCAGAATTATTCAGTGAATTAGCAGGCAGTGACACTTTTTCCCTTATCTATCTTAAGGATGCATTTCTGCAAATTGAACTCTACAAAGAGTCACAAGAAGCTTTGATAATAAATACACCGCTGGGTTTGTTTAGATGGCTTCGCGTACCCCTGGGCCTAGCGTCCAGCCCTGGAATTTTCCAGAGGGTAATGACTCAAGTCACCAGTAAAATCCCCAAATGTCTCCCGTTTTACGATGGCATCCTGGTGAGAGGGAAGGGGGGTGAGCATGATGAATCGTTAAATAAACTGTTAAATGCTTTACAAGATGCAGGAGCCAACCTTAAGATCGAGAAGTGCAAACTGTTGCGGCCTGAATTAAAATATTTAGGCCACATGATAAATGCAGAAGGCCTGCATACACTCTCTGAGGTTATCGATCGAAGCAGTCACAAATGCTCCTATCCCAACATGTATTCAAGAGCTACAGAGCTTTTTGGGTTTTGTAAACCATTACTCAAAATATCTACCAAATCTCGCTCATATTCTGTCACCAGTAACACGTTTGTTAAGCCCAAGTGTGAAGTGTGTTTGGGGGGCAGAATGTGACCGAGCCGTGAGTGAAGTAAAAGAATTATTTCTTAAATCAAAAGTTCTGGTTCATTACGATCTGAAATTAAAGCTCAAACTCGTTTGTGACGGCTCACCCTACGGAGTGGGCGCGTGCCTGATGCATGTCATGAAAAACAGCGAATCTCCACCAATAGCTTTCGCTTAACGTAAGCTAACTCGAGCCGAAATGGGCTACTCGCATTTTGATCGGAAAGCTCTCAGCGTGGCTTGAGGAGTGAAACGGTTTCACGAATACGTTTATGGTCGGCGATTCATACTGCAGTCTGATCAGGAGGCCCTAAAAAAGGAATACCGCAGATGGCAGCCGCCAGGGTTCAGCGTTGGGCAGTGATGCTTAATGCTTACGATTACGAATTCGAACACATTACCGGTAAACTTAACTTGACGGCAGACGCGTTATCGTGACTTCCCCTCCCAAATACCGAGGAATTCGAGAAAGCAGAAGAGCAGTATAATATTCTTGCTTTAGAAACTATTTCTAATCTTCCAGTTTTAAACGAGACTCTCGTTCTTGAAAGTAAACGTGATAAAATCCTTTCAAAAGTTTATCGTTATGTGAACCATGGCTGGCCTACAAATGCGAAATTCCCGATCTATTACCGTACTTCACACGTCGTGCTGAAATCTCGGTCGAAAACGAAACCTTATATTGGGGGTATAGAGTCCTGGTGCCGACGGCCTTACGGAGACAAATCTTGAAAGATCTGCACAGTGCTCACTTAAGCATAGTTAAATTAAAAAGTTTAGCTAGACAAAAAGTCTGGTGCCCTAAGATTGACTCTGACATTGAAAATAAAGTCAAATCATGCCAAAATAGTCAAGAGTATAAAGATACTCAAACCTCTGGGCCAAAGCATACGTGGGAATATCCACTAAAGCCGAATAATCATTTTCACACCGATTTTCTCGACCCGATGGACAATTACATGTTTTCCATTCTAGTAGACGCACATTCAAAAATTCCTTTTGTGCATAAAATGAAGTCAACAACGTCCGTGCGTGTCCTTGACGTTTTAAACAATCGTATAGCTATATATGGTTTATTGGACAGCTTAGTTACGGACAATGCTGCCCAATTTATGTCCTCAGAATTCCAAAAATGGTTAAAATCCAATGGGATTCGGCACATGACGGGCCCAAGTTGTGTGCTTTGGACCAACCGTTTGGTTGAGGTCTACGTCCGTAATTTCAAGAGAGTCTACAAGGCCGCGCGGCGACAGGGGTCTACTATTCAAGAGAGTTTAAATTCTAAGTTGTTATCAGCACGAATCACTATCTCCGCTACCACGCAAGCAACACCCGGAAAATTATATTTTAACCGAGAATTAAAGTCTCGGCTGGATTTATTATTCCATGACCATATTGCAGCCGATCGGTAGTAAACAATTAAAACAAGTACAGAGCACTCGCCATCGTGAGTTGAAAACGTATCAAATAGGTGAAAAGGTTTGGTATTGTGACTTTAGTACCACTAATGATAGACTATGGTCAGTTGGTATTGTTAACCAAATATGTAGCAGTCAATCCTATACTATCGTTGATACTAACGGTAACACGATTCGCAAACATCGCGAACAGCTAAGGTTACATACCACTGAAAAGGAATATCCAGAACAGCCACCAAACCCACTTGTTCCGACGGCGAAAAGCAGTAATTCCTCCGTGCATAATAATGAGTAACATCAGTCAATTTTCAAACGCATGTCTTTTGGCGGCAAGAAACGTGAAAAGCCAAGTTCCGCTGACGTAGTTCCTGAGCATCGATCTCTCAGCTAATCCAGAAAGTTAATTTCTGTAACTGAGGGCTCGAATCCACCACTCCAACAGCTTGGAAAATCACCTGAGAGTTTGCTACGCAAGTCACCAGGTGGCAGGAAATCTCCAGCGAAATCACCCCACACACACGAAGTGGATGAGTCTGCTAACGTAATTAACCAATCACCTTTGGCTACTAGTACCAGCGCCCCTCTTGAAGGAAATTCGAAGTCAGAAAGGTCACAATCTCCATCGTATATTACGTCACCATCCACTAGGCAATCACCACCGAAGCCAGGTCATGCTAACAAAAAAGCGAAACCGAATCCCAATAAACGTAAAGTTGTGCTATCACCAACACAGGTTGATATTGCTGCGCAACTTCAAAATGCTCATCGTTCAAAGAGATTGCGTAGAGCTCCAAACAAGCTCAATTTGTAGTTTCTTTGTGCTGTGAAAAGTACAGTACCTGTCAATTTAGAGCATTGTTGTCCCAATGATGCTGCTTGCTGCTTGAGACTCGAATAGCTGCCTCAGTTACCCTACCGCGCATGTGCGGTCCTCCCTATAAAGGATGCGTGCTTGGGAAACTCGTCATCTCTTTGTCTCAAGCTGTCGTCGACAGCTCATCTCTTCTGCTGCTTTCCCGTAGTTCCCGTTTTCTCCCGTGCTGACTGCTTCAACACCGCATCGACCATGCCATTCTCGGTCACCTTTAAGATTATCATGGGCCCGCCGGACAAGCCTCACCACAAGTGGAACTTCGACTGCCAACCACTTGATCCCTCGCCTATGTCGCCCCACTGAGAACACCGCATCAACCGATGACACCACCCTCTATCGTCTCCGGCGCAGCTCATTGTCTCCCCCGTCGTGTTCTTCACCGACACGACGGGCAACGGCACAAGTGTGTTGCATCAACCTTCGGCCTTGAACACCGTCGCCCACCAACAAGCCGTCGTCCTCCACCGCCAGAAGCAGACGCATTCGAGTATCCCTTCAACGACGATGGGGAACGCCCGTTCGACCATTGCTCCGTCCTCGATGCCGTGCCCCCTCCTGTCCGCCCGCGACGGTCACGCAGCGCCCGGCCAAGTCCAACACAATCATGCCGCCGACGATGACGCAACGCCCGGCCAAGTCCAGGACGACCACGCCACTGACGATGACACAACGCCCAGCCAGGTCCAAGACAGTCATGCCGCTGACAATGACGCAACGCCCGACCAAGTCCGAAACGATCACGCCGCTGACGACGACACAGCGTCCGGCCAAGTCTAAAGCAGTCATGCCGATGAAGCAACGTCCGGCCAAGGCCAAGACAGTCATGCCACTGACAACAACGACGCCGTGGACGACGACAGCGTCTGCGCCTACCGTCCTCTCCGCCCTAAACGACGAACTTGCCGATCACCCTCATCTGAATCGCCCTTTTCCTCCAGAGGTTCCACCCCGTCACCTCACCTCCCACCTGGATTTTGGTTTTTCGCCGCTCATCTCCAACGAAGGGTGTCGCATCATGCGACACTGCTCTCACCACAGACGCTGCGCTCTCCCCCCGGCTGTCTCTTCCACCCATGTCGACCGCTGCACGCCCGGCTTAGTACGGGACGTGCATGTCGGCAACGGCGACACCGCCGACTCCCCGCTACAAGACGGACAACGCACACCATCTACATAACCAGCCGCTTCACGAGTCCGAAACGCCTATTAGGGGATTGTTTCCAACACCATCACTTGGACATCTCCATCACTTGGACATCTCCATCACTTGGACATCTCCAACACAAACCCGTCAGACGAGACAAGCTGGCCTTCCGATCATCTAAATCAAACAGACACCAAAACGGCCGCCCTTCTACCAAGAAACCACAGCACCCTCGAGTGTCGCACGATCCGACACTCCCTCCGGAAAAGAAGCAGCCCTTTCGGGCCGACCGGCAACCACGCTCGGGGCTCCGCCACTTTGCCAACAAGAAGTACCGATGTCTCCCCCGTCGCACACCTCATCGGTACGGCAGATTAACACTCAAGACCAGGCTGCCTCCACTACGAGCCGTCAAACTATAAACGCATGTCGCCTAACGTCGTTCCACCAGCTAAGAAGCTCAATCGTTCGGCACTGTCGCACAACCCCACCACAGTGTCACGACACTCTCGGACGTCTCTACCGCCCGCATAGCATTTCCTCTGCCCGGACAACAACGACGACCCGACCATACCACTATTTCATCTCAAACAGTCGAAGATTCCGTCGCACAACTCCGTGTCGCACAACTCCGTGTCGCACTACTCCGTGCTGCACAACTCCGTCTTTGCCGGCTAAGAAGCGCAAGCCCCCATCAGGGTCGGCCGACCCTACTGCTGTGTCATGACATCCCTAAAAAGCCTCCACTGCCCATAAGGCATTTTCACTCCCGAACGACAACATAGGGTGTGCCGGACTATTCCCGCTATAAGCATCCCAAATCCGCTGATGTTACCAAGCAGAAAACCCCCGCCCGCAACGACCGCTGTGCGCCCGGCTCTGTACGGGACGTCCACGTCGTCATCACCGCCGACGTCTCTCCACCGCATGTCGGCCAACTAACCGCGAAACCTCCCGTCCTTCGGACCTCGTAGAAGATGTCAGACACACCAAGTTACTTCCCCAATATGCCAAGCAGAAGCCCACGTCCGTGACGACTGCTAAGAGGCCGGGGCTGCTCGAACGAACACATCGCCAAGCTACGGATGCCTCTTCTGCTTACGACCCCCATCCCCTTTCTTACAAGATACCGACACCTTCCGCATTCCTCACCTAAAATAACCTTTACAAAGAAGGGACCACTTCCACCACATGCCATGGCGGCCATTGCCGTACGTCGCACGACGCCGATCTCCCAAACTCGACCTGCTCACGCACTCTCCAGTATCTCGCCACCGTCTGATGCCTCCTCCGGCCGGTCAGCGTTCCTGCTCTCGGGCAGCACAACCGACGATACGTCCACACCTTTGCATCTCTTCTCCCGCCCACTGTCGCACGATGCGACACAATTCAGCCACTCCGCGCCCTCACGCCATCTACCGTGAGACCGCCATATAGACACCTCTCTTGTTCGTTTGCCGTATCGCTTGCCGCTGAACCTGCGAGTGTCGCACAACACCCTCACTCTCCCGTGACGTCACACCCCCTCGATTCCAAAACGAGGCTCCTTCCTGTTCCCGTTTCCCGCGTCTCTTTGAGTTGCTTCCAGTCGCTGTTTAGCGCCCCGGGATTTCAAGATTTCTTCGATTATACTTCTTCCAACATGGTGAAAGTGCTAAAACCAGTTCACCCAACCCTAAAGGACCCTTACGCCGGCAGACTTCCACTAATTCAAGATCCAGGATTCTGTAACTGTCCAGGCCTAAGAAACCCCAATAGGAAGGACCCCCACACTTCAGTGTGTTTAGCAGACAGGCTTTGCAATTATTTTGACAATCCGTGCCCGATCTGCATTTCGATTCCCTTTACAGACTGGAAAATAATCTCGGCGCTAAATCACCTCTCCTCTTTACGGAAGAAGCAAAGAACTCAGCGAGGATATTCCAAATCTCCTTTCAAGTCCCCCTCCCCCAAGAAGCCTGGACCTTCATCTACCGCTGTTAATCAACCTGTCACACCGACTTACTCACCTTCCTCTGCGTCAGAAACACCAATGTCGCAGCAATCATGGGTTACATCCCCTATTTCAGCGGACTCTCCATCCCTCCAGGATCTCCAGGAAAAACACCCCACAGTGACCACGGAAGAGCACGCAGACCCACTTCCATCTCATTTCCCCGACAACCCTTCCTCTCCGCAAGAAGTTGTTGCTCCGTTCTCCTCTGAACAGGCCACAATAGTCATTTCTGCTACACCACGTTCACCTAACAAGGATGAACCTATTGTGCCTTCTCCTACTCTTCACTCTCCTCGTTCTTCCCAGTCCTCATCTGCTTCCGAAGACGACACCATTGCCTTCCCCCCCCCCCTTCCACTCCTGGACCCGCCACAGTCTCTGGCCCTGGACTTTCCCCTCTTTTCATCCGAATCTGACGAGCCCTGTAAAATCAACCAGAAGGAGATCTTTAAGGTCATTAAACACAAACTCAAGCTTAAAGAATCAACGAAAATTCAGCTAGACATCAACTGCGTACGGGCCAAGCCTATCCTCCGCTCTTGGCAGAAGAGGATCTCATCACAGCAAAGGCAAATCACAGACCTCAAAATGGAGATTGACAGACTTCGTACCATCAACAACGAACAACTTTTGCACTTAACCTCATTAACTCTTCAACACGCTACAAAAAGGAAAAGAGCACCCTCTCCTCCCCCACCACATCAAGGCCTTTCCGACCCACAAGCTTTCTCACCCTGGAACTTATCACGACTTTCATCCGAATAAGCCGGCCTACAAGCCCCCCGGACCCTTTCGTCATCCTGGACTTGTACAACCATCCGACCCCCGTGTCAAGCCCCCTGCACTTCCTTCCAGGCCTCTTACACGGGTGGAACCCTCGCTTGAAGACGAAACTTCTCTAGCAACCCCATCAACCCCATCCCAAATCAACCAAGACAACGAAATCTCTTGGGCATAGAAAAGTATCGCATTCACAGCCCGAGACCACAACCTCAAATCATTCTCCCTATGGCAGTATGATAACGACACCAAGTTTACCCCACTACACCCTGATCTCTCACCACTCTCCTCAACCCCCACTCTCGAAATCCCATGTTCCCCATGCCGTCTGAAAGCAAAGGGATTTTATTTCGGCCTCCGCAATCCCTCCTCACATTAAGCCGATTCCTCATAACCAGTCAAAAAAAAAAAAAAATCCCTAGAATTATTACAGCTAACCCTTACATATCAACCTTCTTTTAATCAAATTGCCCAGCCCAGGGACTACCCCCCCTATCATCTTTCTGATCCTAGTTTTCTGCCACAATTACACCCCTATGATCTCTCTTCGCATAGGGTGAGACCCTGTGACTTGCCTTACCACCACTAAGATTCACCAAGGAAGACTCTACCTGTGTCCTCTCCTGCTCTAACCCAAGCAGAACTTCACCTACAAGTCCGGATGATGTCACCTCCTACTAAGGTAAACACAACATTGTGATTTTCTTTTGCCATACCTTGTCATCAATTACCTCAAAAAAAAAGAATGATGAATGATGATAGTTGGGGAAATCAACCCAGGTGACAGCAGCCTCAGAACCCCAGGGACTCAGTCAAAAGGTGCCCGCCGCCTAATTTGACGAGGTCGGCCTGTCAATGCTATAAATTGACAGGTACTGCACTTTTCACAGCACAAAGAAAGAACATTTTGCCGGCCCCCAGCCAGGCCGGCTAAAAATGGTTTCTTTTGCTGTAAAAGTGCATTACCTTAGGCCCACCCTGCCTCCCCTCTCGAGTCACCTTTTGACACAATTGAGAGACAGAGATGACGAGCTTCCCAATCACGCATCCTTTATAGGGAGGACCGCGCATGCGCGGTAGGGTAACTGAGGCAGCTATTCAAGTCTCAAGCAGCAAGCAGCATCATTGGGACAACAATGCTATAAATTGACAGGTAATGCACTTTTACAGCAAAAGAAACCATTTTTAGCCGGCCTGGCTGGGGGCCGGCAAAATGTTCTTTTTTTGCAAAATTACCAGTTGGCTACAACTTCTCCGTGTTTTTTTTGTTGTAATCCGTTGCCTGTGAATTAAATGATAGTTCTTTTTAAACTATAGCGAGTAACGCTAAAACGTTTTGTCCCCTAGTTATTCGTGCAGAGAATCGGCTCTGTTTATTTAAAAAATGTTCACCTTTAAAATTAGGTAAAAATGTAAGTGTATATTGTTGTTCGTGTGAAAAATTGATTTCACGATTTTATACTTTTTTGTATCGTTTTGTCTTTTCATGTACATAAATACTTCCAACATCGGAACAAAAAATTGCTTGGAGCCGCAATTCCCACTCCGGTGATTTACTAACCAAAAAGTAAACATCAGCAACGATTCTCTCAAATGCCAGATGTTCCTCCACAGCAACGCTGTAGCGTTTCAGCTGCAGAAATGGTTGCTACAAAAAGAAAATTAACCAAAAAAATGCTGAAAAACAACAACACTGAAAAATTTTAATTGTATTCATTGTAAAATTGCTCCTGAAATCAAAACAGAAATTTAAAACTGGCAAGTTTTCAGCCAGTTTAGTAATGTTTAATTTTTTGCTTAACCTCTTCAGTTCTTTATTTTGTAAAAACAGCTTTCAAAAATAGTGTTTAGTTTTTCCTCGAAAGCGAAAAATTATGTATCTTTCTTTAAAACTGGGTAGCGCACTAAAAAAATACATCTTGCCTTCGTAATCATAATTTTATTTCCAGCTAGGCTTAGATTATTTTTTTTTCTATTTTTTTTTTCGTTGGCTGTATTGTGGAGTCGTCACTTGTGTGCTCCACAATGGCAGCCATCATTTCATGTCACATGTCATGTCAAGTGTTAACCCTACCTAGATAACTCTTTAACTACTAATAGGCTATCCCATCATTGTATATAGTATTAAGTTGCATCACATGACTTCCTGTTACAATTGTATTTAAAGAGAAATAAACAGGAAGTTCGCTGTCTTATCAGCTGTAGCCTACACTCTGGTAGTCCGTGTGAGTTATTACCATTGGTGCCCACGCTGGGCTTTACTTTACTTTACTTTATTTACAATAGCACTGCGGTGCCGTTCAGGCTTTGCAGCAAGATTTACAAAATATAACAATTTGAGTAAGGAAGCTGAAAGGTATAAATAGAACATTATGTAAATAGAATTTCAAAAAATGGTAATACATTTAATATACACATCTATTTCTAATACTTTACGTCCCGGAAAAAACAATCACATAAGAGATACAGTAAAAGAATATTAAATAATAAATAAGTTAATAAATAATTAGGTAAATAAATACTGTACATACAAGAAAAATAAGAGATATATTATTTCATTTATATGACAACAATCAAGTTTATCATGCAGAGCCATTTAAGTTCATGTTTGACCCACAAAAGAAAACTGCCAATTTGTATTTACTGCTACAAAACAATCAAGTGAGTTTTTAAACAAGTTGAGAGTTGGGGCCTCCACCACGTGTTGAGGTAATGTGTTCCAATAGGAAATAATACGATAGGAAAAGAAGCCTCTGGTTTGATTTTTATGGATTGTAGGGTTAAGTAGTTTCCGCGAGTGACCTCTGGTGGAGGTCACGTGGACGTTTGTGAAGAGTGCTTAGGTGTATCCATGCCAAGGACATCACATAAACCTTAGAAGACACACGAATACGATGCATATCATTAACACTTAAATGTTATACCTGCCTAGTGTTAGCTATACCTTAAGTATATCATGCCTAGTGTTAGCTATACATACTACCTGTCTTAAACTAATGACCCATTTTCGCTGCGAGGACGGGATTCGAACTCAACAACCTTCAGATTAGTACGCTGACGCCGTAACCATTGGCTATATTAACTTGTAAAAGCACCACTTTTAAAATGTTTAATAAAATAATGTGACGTAATATTTAGTTTGTTACTGATTGTTACAGAGCATCGACAATACCCTACAACCTGCCAAACGCCCTTTTTCATTGCTACCATGCCAAGAATGAATGTTCTCGGCCTTATTCATTGCTACCTTGCAGAAAGAACTTGTTATAAGGCATCGACAACAATACCCTCACATCATTTCCTGCTCTTCTAACTCAATTCACTTCCTCCTCTTCTAACTAACAATGCCCTGATGTAACTTCCTCCTAATTTTGCTGTGAAACTGCTTTTATGCTTAGGTTGGGTAAGCAAATTCATCATTATTATGCACTATAATGAAAGAGGGCGAGCGACCGACAATGTCAAACAAACGGGTGTGGCCTGTAACAATCGAAATATAGCTTTAATAATGCTAGCTCTTAGAAACTTGAAGAGTTTTTAACTTGGTTGAATAACAATCATTACATGCACAACCGTTGTTGGGTTTATTGCGCTTGGTATCAGAACAGAGAAACGGGCAATTGAGCGTCCGCCATTGAAAAAAGACATTTACAAAACAAATCACCAGGGGTTCAAAGGGAGGGGGAGCAGGAATGGGGATATTCAGACCACACAATAGGGGAATCCGGGGGGGGGGGTCCGGGACGGGAAGGGGGGGGGAAGCTTTAGGGGAAATCTGACCATACAATGGGAGAATGTGGGGGATAGGCTGCAGGGGAGTTCGGAGGAGGAGGCACGGGGCAGTTGGTGTCCTTTTCTTTCCATACTGCCCAGTACAGTATTTCGCTCTGGTATGCGGGAACCGGCTAGACCAGTATATGGTACATCGGGGGTACAGCTAGTTTGTATTATTACAGCTGGAAACACAAACGGGCAACGAACGTTTTAGCTTTAAAATGGCAGGGTGACCAAACCACTATATAAACTATTCGTAATAAGGATAATGCTTCCTCTTCAAGTTTCCTCAAAGTGCGGATGAATTGTTTACTCACAGCATTGTTAGCATTTGTTTGAGCTTTTAAGTCTATGCCTTGCGGTGGGGTTTGCTGATGGGCATTATTGCGTAACTAGAGGAAGCCCATGCTATGCACGGGACCGGTCATGAATTAGGTTTACAGACCCACTTTTCCTGACACACTTAAGCAAATAGGAGTCGCCTATTTGCATCCCATTGAGTGGACTGAAAAGGGCATAATTATAAACATTTACGAACACCCCCCTTCCAACCTTGGACACTGGCTTATAAACGGTGATTTCTTTATTGCCAAAACATATTAACCTGATAATTTTAGCATTACATTCCTCGAATGTGATGTTCTCCTGGAGGTTTCTGCCAGTGTGCAGACGCCTGCTTGCATACCCCACTGCGCATGCGCGTTGCAGTCCTCCCTTATAAAAGCGAGCGCGTGGACGCTTTCGGCATTCATTTTCCTCCATAAGTACGCCTGTGCGTCACTTCTCTTAAGGTTCTTCTTTCGTATTGGAATTTGGATTCAAGACCGACGATGGCTGCCACTCCCGAAGCTTCCGCTTCATTGGCCGCGATCCGTTGTGCTCTTACTCCCTTCGCACTCGGTGCCTGATGGGTCTCTGCTCTCGACCTCGCCGGCGGACCGGCGCCTTCCGCCTCTTTCACCGCTGCTCCCTTCATCGACGCAACGGCTCCTTCGGAGTCTCCTCTCCAAGCTGGACAACGGATTCCGCCTTCGGCTCCCTTGGACCTATCTTCTCTTCGCCTGGATCTACAAGTAGTGAAGGAGAACTACCGTGAAGCCAAGAGAAATCTCCGTCGTGCGTCGGCAGCACTTCGGTTGCCTGCACGCAACTCTCCTTTGGACCTTTCATCAAATTCTTCCCGAAAAGGAATCAGCGTCACTCGTAGTGAAGTAGGCTACATGACATCGTCCACGACGCCGATCGGAAACTGAAAGAGAACCCGATGCCTCCGCCATCGTGCACGTCTTCTGCCCGCCACGCCCGCACCCAAGATTGGGTCGCCTCGACCTCAAGCAACGAAGGCCACAAGCGTTCTGCTTCTTTGCCCCCTTCCTACGTTTTAAAACGAAGGGCCACTTCTCCCTTCGCCAAGAAAACTCTCCCGGACCCATCATCGCCGCAAGAGTCTCCTTCGCCCGCCGCTTTACCAACCGATAAACACATCCGTTTCCGGGACGACCCCGCTGAGGATCCAACGCTGCCTTTGGCATCCCACCTCAAGACAGTCGAGGATACTGTACCCGACTGTTTCCTGTTTAAGCCTTCGCAATCTACCGATCCCCCCATAATTAATAGAGGCCTTAAAACCGGATTCGGTTTCGCCCTTCGGGAAAAAGGCGCCAAACCACGTAACCTACTTGGCCAATCAACTACACTCCTCACATGCCTCCTCTGTAACGAGGGATCCCTTATTGGCAAAGGCGAGCCACTCATTCTCGACAAAGACCTTCTGGCCCCTCGCCCGAGACATGAAAACAGCTTCTTCCGCCCTCTCGGGGACGGCGCCACAAACCCGCGGAACTCTACACCTATTCCGAATGCAAATTTCTCTAGCGAGGTGAAAATGGATTTTGGGACTGCTCTCTCCATTCCCAAGAAAGCCGAAATTCCAACGTTTGTACTTTTTGAAAACGACAAGTGCCTTCGCCTAAGCCTTCGTGCTGCATCACAATCCGACGTCTTAAACACTGCCGTTAATGCCTTGTGCAACTCTCCGCCGACGCAAGCCCGGAAGAGATTCGCAATCTTGCTTCGCTAACCTCACAACTTTTCCAGAAGGCAAGTTTTGCGACTTACCAGTCCCTCAACTGGGCTACGAGAGCCTTTTTCAACAACACGCTTCTCCTTCGGGAAATCGCCCTTTCATCCGCAAACAATTTAAACGTTTCCACTCGCCACCGGCTCCGTAACCAACCCATTCATGAGTCGGATACTCTTTTCCGAGGCCTGATTCCAACTCTGGCTCCACATCTCGATATATCACGAAAGCCAAAACCGAAGCAGAACATGATGTCTAACCGCTCCTTTCAAGGAAACAGACATCCAAACCCCCGCCCTTCAACGGACGAATGGAACAAAGCTCCCATACCTCCGTCGACCAAAACGAACGACAATTCTTCCTTTCAGCCGAGAAATCAGCAGTCCTTTCTGCCCGATATTCCACGCTCCCGTTCCGGCCAGCGTAACCAAAAACGAGCCGCAACTCCAAACCGACGTTGCCGCATCTCGTCACCAGGGGGCAGGAGCACCTTTCGCAAAAACCAACAATGACGCCTCCCGCCTATCCTGCCTTCCGGTCGGAGCAAGACTCCGCCATTTTCTCCCAGCTTGGCAAAACCTCGCTCACAACTCAGAGATTCTTTCCATAATCAAACACGGCTTTCGTCCAACCCTTCAAACTCAACCACCTCTACACAAATCATCTCCGTGGACCTTCACCACACCAGTATCAGAAACCCTTTCGTTCGAAATCTCGGAACTACTACGAAAGGAAGCCATCGTAGAATGCCACTCACCGGGTCCGGGGTTTTACTGTGCAATCTTCACCCAACCAAAGAAGTCAGGAGGCTCCCGCTTAATCTTCAACATGAAGCCCCTTAACCCACCTTCTTCGTTTCATCTACAACCAGAAGATTTACGAATTTCGTTGCCTTCCCTTCGGCCTGAATGCTGCGCCAAGAATTTTCACCATGGTCCTAAAACCAATATTGGCACATCTCCACCAAAACCAAATACAAGCCAGCGCCTACTTGGACAACGGGGCTCTCAAAGACCCGGACCCCGAAAGACTGAAATTCAACAGAGACAAGACCATCTTCCTGTTAAACATGCTAGGGTTTGGAGTAAACTTCTTGAAATCCCGCCTTTCACCAGCCCAAATTTACACGTTCCTCTGAGCCTCATTCGACCTTCTAACAGAATCGGCCCTTCACCAGACCGCATAGAAGATTTTCTCCTTCACATCCGTCTCTTTCAGAAACAAACAAGCCCCCCCCCCCCCCCGAGAACTAAACTCCCTAATTAGGAAAATGGATGCCATGGCAAGCCTCATCCCTTACGGCCGATGGATGGTCAGGCCCTTCCACCATCACCGCATCGACAACTGGGCGATCAACCAAATAAAACTGGGCAAACAATGCCCGTTCGGGACAGATTTTCCTTTCAAAACCCTACTGTGGTGGTCGGACATAACAAATCTAACGAAAACACCTCCCCTCCACGAACCCTCCCCCGACCTCCTCATTTTCACAGACGCTTCGAAAGTCGGCTGGGGTGCACACCTAAACAACCACGAAATTTCAGGCCATTGGCCGACATCGTGCGAAGACCACATCAACATCTCGAACTACGTGCAATTCATCTTGCCCTTCAACACTTTCTTCCACACATCCGAAATCAAGTAGTTCAGATCCAAGCCGACAACACGACAGCCTTGGCTTACATCCGAAAGGAAGGAGGAACGAAATCAAGATCCCTGCACCTCTTGACGGAGATCTTCAACCTGTGCATCCCAAACAACATCACCCTACTGCCCTTACACATCCCAGGCAACAGGAATGTGATTGCAGACTCTCTATCTCGCCGAAAGCCACCGTCAGGCGAATGGTGCCTCAAGAAATCCATCTGCGAATCTCTCTTCAGCATCTGGGGCACACCGATGCTAGACCTGTTCACCACGAAGCACAATGTCAGACTTCCCCTCTACATCAGCCCGATCCCGGACGAAGGAGCGATAGCAGTCGACACCCTGACATTTCCATGGCACAACCTATTTGCCTGCCTTTTCCCTCCGTTCAAACTACTACCACAAGTACTTCAAAAGAATGACGAAAGCCAGAGCCTGTGCCTTCTAATAGCCCCACTCTGGCCATCAGCAGCATGATTTCCACTTCTCCTAAACCTGGTAATCGACACTCCGAGCAGTCTACCCTTTCAACCAGATCTTCTGTCACAACAGAAAGGTTCAAAGTTACATCCAAACCTCGCAAACCTCAACTTACACGGGTGGCTACTACCATCAAATTCCTCAAGAGGCCTGGAATTCATCGAGAAGAGGCTGAACGCATCGCCTCAAAAGCCACCAGAGACTCCACCAACCGAATGTACGACTGCCATTGGTCAAAATGGATTCATTGGTGTATCACGAAACATACAAATCCTATCGACCCCCCTCTACCCGACCTACTAAAGTTATTCACAGACCTGTTTAACATCAACTAACCTGGTATATCGTTCAGCTCTACACACAGTCTTCAAAGCCGCCAATAAGTCCAAGTTATTAGACGACTATCGCATCTCATCACTACTACGTTCTTTCAAAAATGAACGCCCCACAACCAGACGAACTGTAACCGACTGGGACTTATCCCTCGTTCTAAAGTCTCTTATGGAAAATCCGCACGAACCCATGCAAGACAGCTCCCTTCACCTCATGACCCATAAAATTGTCGTCCTAGTAACCCTGGCAGCCAGCCTCAGATGTTCCGAGATTCAAGCCCTTTCTGCAGATCCAGCTTACTGCATTTTCGGCCCGAATTTCTCCTCGGTCACACTACACCCAAGAGCATCATTTAGAGCAAAAACTCAAAAACCATCCGAACCATCAAAACCAATCACGTTCCCTGCCCTCTCCAACATCAAGAGCAACCCTGAACGCCTCCTCTGCCCGGTTAGGGCCCTACGTTTCTACCTTGCTCGCACTCAACACGACATTCGCAAAGGCAGAAATCAACTTTTTCTCCCCGTCGACCTCCAGTACTGCGAAACATCAGCCGCTATGATATCACGCTGGATAAAGAAAACAATCGAAGCAGCTTACGATAAACAAAACACGAGTAAGAGCATGAGGGTCACAGCACATGAAGTAAGAGCTATCTCCACATCATGGGCCCACCACAACGCCATCCCAATAGAAGAAATCCTGGCAGCAGCTTCATGGCGCCATCAATCAACCTTCACGTCCCACTACCTAAGGGACATGTCAAGAGAAGAATCTGGACTACACCGGTTGGGACCAATGATCGTCGCAGCCAGGACTGTGGTCAAGCCCCCTTAAGCACTCAGAACGAAGCAGAAGTAAGCCTTCCACGGAGGAAGCAAGCCATCCAGATGGAAGCAAGACCCACAAAACAACGGTCCTTTTCAGGGCCACAGTCCACCTATCCCTACGAAAGAGATCCAAGTTCCTGTTCACACTGTTCTGAATAAAGCGTAATTTATTTCTCTTCCAGATATAAAACTTTGGGGACTAAGCCTGCTTGCCTCCCGGGGCGGCCGTCAAGGCGGTGCCCGCCACCAATTTTGACAAGGTCTACTGATAATGCTAAAATTATCAGGTCAATATGTTTTGGCAATAAAGAAAGAACATTTTGCCGGCCCCCAACCAAGCCGGCTAAAAATGGTTTCTTTTTGCCTAAAACATACTTAACCTAACTCCCACCCTACCTCCTATCTCGAGTCACTGCCTGACATATTGAGAGTAAAATGAATGCCTAAAGCATCCACGTTCTCGCTTTTATAAGGGAGGACTGCGACGCGCATGCACGTAGGATATGCAAGCAGGCGTCTGCACACCGGAAAAAACCTCCAGGAGAACATCACATTCGTGGAATGTAATACTTAAATTATCAGGTTAAGTATCTTTTAGGCAAAAAGAACCCATTTTTAGCCGGCCTGGCTGGGGGCCGGCAAAATGTTCTTTCTTTGTTTGCCAAACATATTAACCTGGACGCATGGAGTTGTTTATCAGATATCCTAAATGGTCACGTCAATTGTTGTAGGATTCCCTCCGAAAATTTGACCCAGGCCTTAAAAATAGACAGCCTAAGTTTTTTACTAAAATGAAAAACAACAAACTTAAACTTTAGAAATTATACAAATTAAACCGTGACAATTTGTCACTTTCAACGTATAATTTAGTTAGGAAACAATACTCCGACTCTGTTGAAGCATGGCATGCTAAGAAAGAGGAGAAGATAATTAAGGGAGGTAACATAGCAAATCTCTTCAAGTTCTACCGTCAAAAGACTAGGTCGTCTCGTCCATTGCCACCATTTGAAACGCCAAGTGGAATCGTGGTGGATAACCTCTTGAAGGCAGAGGCTTTAAGTTCCATTTTCGCATCGAACTTTATTAAGGACGATGGAAACCAAAATCTTCCCGTGCCGCAAAATCTGATCTCTAGTCAGTTTTGCAGCCATGTAAGATTCGACAAGATTGATGTTCTCTCTGCATTGCAAAAACTGAAGCAGAGTTGGTCCTGTGGACCAGATGGGTTTTCAGCCTTTTTGCTTAAACAAATATCTGCTGAAATCAGTTACCCACTCTCCAGACTTTTTACCATGTCCTTTGAGCAGGGGGAACTACCAGAAATCTGGAAAAGCGCCTTCGTTGTGCCGATTTTTAAGAAGGGGTCACCATCGGATCCACTTAATTATAGACCAATCGCACTAACGTGCGTCACTTGTAAGGTTATGGAATCCATCATTAGAGATTCGCTCATGCTTTATCTAGAAGAGTCTCAGATTTTGCGACCTGACCAATTTGGGTTTCGCTCAAATAGATCAGCGTCCCATCAATTGCTCTGCGTTCTTGATAGGTGGACAAACGCATTGGATGTTGGAGCACAGTGCGATGTTGTGTATTTTGATTTCAAGAAAGCATTTGAATCAGTAATTCACCGAAAATTACTTTCAAAGTTGTGGGGTTGTGGGGTAACTGGTCCCCTGTTTGACTGGCTCACTGCCTTTTTGAGTAACCGTTCTCAACAAGTCAGCATTGAGCATACACTTTCCTCCAAAATTGGTGTACCATGTGGGGTACCCCAGGGCTCAGTGCTTGGTCCCCTTCTGTTTTTGACATACATAAATGATCTTACCGTGACCTCGTCCTCAGCTTATGGGGTAAAATTTGCTGACGACATTAAAATTGGGACGGATGTGTTGGTTGCAGAACCATCGCCCGTACTTGGGGAGGAGATTGAAAATGTCTTATCATGGTCCGATATTTGGCAGTTGCCTCTTTCAAACTCAAAATGCCAACTTTTTCATGTTGGCCCAGATCCCCCAGGCTACAGCTATCTGCTTGGTAGAGATACTCTTCCAGCTGTCGAGAAAATTCAGGATCTCGGTATCTGGTTTACATCAGATTTAAAGGCATCGACACATTGTCTGAAGGTCAGTGCCATGGCTTTTCGTCGTTTGGCAGTGGTTAACCGTTGTTTCACTTCGGGAAATTTGTTAACAAAGGTTTGGGCATTCAAAGTTTTTGTTCGCCCAATCCTTTAATACGCAACACCAGTTTGGTCACCATTTTTAGCAGGGCTGGAAAAAGTTCCGTATCCTGGTATCTAGGATACAGGGAAAGTTGAGATGTTAGTGGGAAGCTTACAAGTTTTAAAAAATCCTTGCCTGCATTTCCGTTGCCTAGCCATCCACCCATCATCCCTTTTCCCACAAATGGTCTCATTTCTGCAGTTTCAGAATTTTAAAAGCTACTTGCTTGTAACAGCAAGTGATTAGCTGAAATGGTTTACATTTAGTTTAAAAGCAAAAAGAAGCTGCAACGTTAGTCGTTTAGAGCATAGAGCATAGGCAACGGTTACTGTCCCTCCCCGCTACTGTAGTGGGGCCCTCTCTCAGGCTGGCAGGCACAACCTGAGAGAGGGAGGGGGGGGGGATAGCGCTACTGGTTAGTGTAATCTAATGCATGGTCCAATTATAATGATTCAAAACGATTTTGGAAAACTGGTACAAACGTCTTCGAGGTTGTAGGAATGATCAGAGCTTTGAAAGGTTCCGTCTATTGACAGAAAAGTGGGCGGGAAGTTTAACATCGAATACCGGGAAGCTTGGAACTTTTTCCACCCCTGATTTTTAGCTAAGGACATCGACTTAATCGAGTCAGTACAGAGAAAATTTACAAAGCGCCTTCCTGGACTTCGTGAGGTAAATCAACTGGATCGGCTTGCTTTGGCCGGCCTGGAGCTATTGGAGTTGCGTCGACTGAGATACGATCTCATTTTAACGTATAAGATTTTACACAATCCTATTTCAGTGGACTTACCTTTTTTCGATCTTGCCCCGAGTATTCATTATACTAGGGGTCACCCATGGAAATTGGCGGTGCAGGGGTCACGGCTCGACTGTAGGAAAAACTTTTTTGCGGCCAGGCTGGTACCAATTTGGAATTCTCTTCGTTCCAGGACGGTTGGTATGACAACGGAGCAAGGCTTCCGCAGGGAGCTGCTCTCAGAAAACCTTGCACCATTTATCAAGAGGCTTTGCTAGTAGACAACCCCCATCACGCATTGCGGTACGGTATTGCGCCTCACAACCATTCCGGCTCTATCCACTAATATCCGCCAAAATTTTTAATTGCGGTATTTTTGTTTTAACTTCTGTGTGCTTTGGTTGCTTTTAATTGGGACTGGTGTTAGTGGGTCACGCCCTTCCAGTGCCCTATCACTATTGTGGTAAATTACTATCGCTACCTGATAATTTAGCATTACATTGTCCTCAATTAATGTCTCCCTGGAGGTTTTTTAAGTTGCTTGTAGCCGCCTGCTTGCATGACCCACTGCGCATGCGCAGCCCTCTCTATATAAGCGAAAACGTGGTTGGTCTCGGCATTCATTTTCCTCCATAGGTTCCTTCCCGTCACCTCGTCTCCCGCCTGGATTTTGGATTTCCGTGTCGTTCATCTTCGACGATGGATGCTGCCCTGTCGGTCGGATGCTGCTCTCTCTCCTGCTATCCCTCCCGCCCGTGACGACCGCTGTGCACCCGGCACTGCACGGGAACGCGATGACTCTCCACTACAAGATGGTCAACGCACCCCGCCTCTTCCCGCCCTGTCGGTCTTGTCAGATGATGTAAGACACGCCAAGGCGCTGTTTTGGGATGCCAAACAGAAGCTCCGTGAAGCATCTCTTCTTGCGGGCCTTTCCGTCAACAACTCACCACTCGACCTGTCTTCAAATCGGCTCGCTGGGAACACAGCGTCCCTTGCAGCGAAGCACACAACCTCGTCGACTCCATCTTCCGTCGCTTCGCCGACAAGATGCCGATGGCTTCCCCGTCGTGCACCTCGTCTGTACGACAAGCTGACACACAAGACTGGGTCGCTTCCGCAACGAGCCACGAAAGCCGCAAACGTGTGTCGCACACCTCCAACTCTTCGGCTCGACTGTGTCGGTCGACCCTAATGTGTCGCGACACGCCCTGACGTCGCTACCGGCCGCCGCAAAGCACATTCATTTCCCGGACGGCAACAATGACGATCCGACAATCCCTCTAGCATCCTTTCTCAAGACAGTCGAAGATATAGTCCCAGACTGTTTCCTGTATTGACCTTACCAGTCTGCAGATGCCACACACACAAGATTGGGGCACATCGACAACGAGCCATGAAAGCCGTAAACGCCTGTCGTTCACCTCCGATCGGTCTGCTAAGAAACGCAAGCATTAATTTCTTTGTCTCAAGATGTCGGTCACTCGACAGCTCGCTGCACCTTGGATCCCTTCCCGGCCCTTCTCCCGACGACCCAACCGCCAACTACCATGTTTTTCCGCCGTGTCTCACCCCCACTTCGGCTGACGGAGTTCTCTCCTTCATACGTCGGATGGACGTCAATTAGAAACCCCTTCGGTCGGCCACCCTGCCCTCGACGACCGCTAAACGCCGTCCACGAACGGGTCGTTCATGTCGCCGGGTCCGCAACCATCTCCTGCTTCAAGACGGACCGACCGGCCCGGTAAGAAGACCGACACGAGCTTGACGCCCCTCCGGGACGGCAGTAAGACGCCGTCAATCTTCGTCTCCAAGTGGCACCCCGGCCACCGACTTCCCTGTCGTTCATCTCCGACTCTGGATGCTGTCTTCTCAGTCACTGATCCTTCCTCAGATGCTACTCTTCCTCTTTCCATCCCACCCGTCCACGCCGACTGTGACACGCCCAGCGCCAAACGTAACGTGCATGTCGCCAATAACGACGACGACGTCTCTCCACTGCAAGACGGACGACACACTGTCCTTCGGTCCTTGCAGAAGATGTACGACATGCTAGCCGTTTTCCCTGGATGCCGTACAGAAGCTCCGTGAAGCTTCATCTCTCACGGACCTTTCCATCAACAACTCCCCACTCATCTTGTCAGCAGGGAACGTAGCATCACTTGCAGCGAAGCTCACAAACTCTAAGACTCTGTCTTCCGCCGCTCTGCTATCAAGACACAGATGCTTTCACCGTCATACACCTCGTCCGTACGACAGGCTGTCTTACAAGATGGGGTCACATCCACTCTTCCGAGTAACCTCCGGCTTTCTCAAACACCGCACGCAACGACATTTCTTCCAACACGACACAGTCCTCTCGGCCTGACCGACAGCCTCGCTCACGCTCCAAACAGCGCTTCAACCAAAACACGCCGCAACCGATACTCATCCCCCGGCGGCCACATCTCGCATCGCAAAGAATGTCGGTCACCGGCTCTCTCGCTTCCCTGTCGGCGTGAGTCTCCGCCATTTTCACCCAGCCTGGTACTACTTGTCGCACAACCACGAAGTCCTCGCAGACGCTACCCAAGGACAAAGCTACCACAAAACAAGCGCGAATAAGCTTACGCAAACTACAAACCAAGCAAGCAAAGCAAAGCAAAGCAAACCAGCAAAGCATAACAAGCAAGCAAAGCAAAGCGAACGAAGCAAGCAACCAAAGCAAAGCAAGCAAACCAAGCAAGGAAGGCAAGCAAAGCAAGGGATGCAAAGCAAGCACATCCCTCGGCGACTGCCATCAGCCCTCCGTGGAACTTCTCGTCTCGAGCGGAAATCAAGACAACAGTTACTGCCCATTGCTGCTCGTCTCATTCACAGCTACAACCCACGTTTTGAGCAAACCAAGACGAAGCCATTTACACTTCTTGCTGCTCGTCTCGTCCATGGCTGACCCTACGTCTGCAACGAATACCAAGCCAACAGTTGCTGTCAACTGCTGCTCGTCTCACTCGTGGCTAAAAACCCACGTTTTGATTGAAGATCCAAGACGGAAGCCGTTTCACCTCTTGCCACTAGTCTCGTCCGTGGCTGACCCCACGTCTCGAACGAAAACCAAGACATTGGTTGCTGAACCTCACTACTGCTCATCTCATTCATGGCTAAACCCACGTTTTCAGTGAAGAGTCAAGATGGAAGCCATCTGCACCCCCTACTACTTGTCTCGTCCATGGCTGATCCCATGTCTCAAGTAATGACCAAGCCACCAACGGCTACTCACGACTGCTCGTCTCACTCATGACTAAAACCAACGTTTGAGTGAAGATTCAAGACGGAAGCCGTTTACACCTCTTGCCACTTAGCCCAAACGTAGCTAACCCCACGTCTCGAGTAAAAATCAAGTCAATAGTTGGCTATCCACTACTGCTCGTCTCACTCGTGGCTATAACCCACATTTGACTGAAGACCCAAGTCGGAAGACGTTTGCAAGAACCAAGACAGAAGCCATTTGCACCTCTTGCTACTTGCCTTGACCATGGCTGAACCCACGTCTCAAACGAAAATCAAGCCAACAGTTGTTTTCCACAGCTGCTCGTCTCATTCGTGGCTAGAACACACGTTTTGAGTGGACCAAGACGGAAGTCGTTTACACCTCTTGCTGCTTGTCTCGACCGTGGCCTACCCCACAGCTCAAACGAAAATCAAGACAACAATTGCTGTCTGCTGCTACTCGTCTCATGCATGGCCAAGACCTTCGTCGTGAGTGAAGTTCCAAGACGTGAACCGTTTGCACCTCTTAGGGCTTGTCTCGACTATTGCTGTCCCCATGTCTCGAGTAAAAAATCAAGACAACAACTGCTGTCAACACTCAAACCCGTCTCATTCGTGGTTAGAACCCACGTTATGAGTGAATAATCAAGTCAGGACCGCCTCCACCTTTGGTCGCTTATCTCGACCATGGCTGACCTCACGTCTCAAGGAAAAACAAAACAACAGTTGCCACCCGCTCTGCTTCTCGGTTCATCCGTAGATAAAAAAAACAACTACACTTTTAAATGAAGAATCAAGTCAACGACGTCTTCACCCCTTACACTTCCCCAGCCTTAACACTTCACCCAGCCTTAGCACTTCCAAAATCCCCACCCTCTATCCCACCCAAGCCCACTCAATCTCTCCCCAACCAAGCAATATGACTCCTACCATCGCCCATACCCTCCCAAACCTCAGCACCCCCTACCAGTCATCTGCCTAGCTACATAAGCTACAACCGCAACTCACTTTCCTTGCTCATTCATGCAAATACGGACTCGCTTGCAAATAAACTCGACGAGCTCAAGTCACTACTTCACTCCCATCAACCAGCTATCGTCCTAATAACCGAGGCAAAATCAAAAACTACTAAAAACTACTACTTACCAAGCATTGCAAAAACCTGGCTAGCATTAGATGTTGGCTGCGAGTCTTTCACAGTCTTGGCGTTCACAAGCCTGTAGTCGAGACAAAATGGTTTAACCCCTTCCTCACCCTTTTTTGGGGCAAGGCAAGGCACAGCTCCCCAAGGTGACACTGAGCGCTCAATGACGTCTTCACGAATCCACTCGAGCATTTGTGATTCAATGATAGCTCTAGGCTCCTTCTTTACAGGTCGAAGTGGTAAACGAATTGGTCGTGTGCCAGGTTCAATCTCTATTTTGTGTTCTTAGAGATGTGCGCTGCCTCATTTAGATGTTAAAACATGTTTATAGTTGTTTAAACACCTTCTAAGCTGCTTGTGTTGTGCATTAGAACAGTAAGCTTCTTGGATTTTTTCTCCAAGATTTCATCATCCTTGACATGTTGCTCTCTCTCCAAACCTGCATCAAGTTGCTTCAGTTGTTCAGTTTTCGTCTACTGCCCTTGTTTAATGTCTATTGATCACAATTGTAACGCTCAAATTCAAAAACAAAAATACTCTCA
>JAHWFP010252322.1:123484-137950 GCA_023313725.1 Lithobius niger | reverse complement strand
CCCCCCCCCCCAACCAAGTACCCTTCGCTACGGCCCTGACTGTCTACCCTCAAGATGCTGTCGATAATCAGGGTGCATGTTTGCCATTATGTGCCTAATTTTATCTGAATCAGATGATTTTGGCCATAATCTGTCAAAATGCCCACTGATTGCTTGGGCATAACTGGAAAAAGGTTCGTCAGGTGCCTGAGTCCTTAATTCCAATTCTCGTTTTAGGTCGTCTTCAAAATTTGGACCTTCAAATTCCAAAATAAAGTCTTCCACAAACGCATCCCAAGTCCTAAAAGGTCCAAAAAACCCTGAACCATCGTTCGGTCTCACCGTGCATGGCGAGGGGAATGATTGTTCGTAATACATACGAATCTGCAAGACCTAATGCAGAAACGTACATGTCTAACCTTCGCAAATATTCACTTAGCGATTTTTCATCGGCATGCCCCGTGTATGCTGGCATGTTTGCCTTTGTGGTGACAAATCGTATTCATGTTGAGGCTCGCGTCTCCTCCACATGTCTACTTCCGGTTCCTGGTGTACCGGTTGTCGTCAGTTCACACGGTTACCGCACGTAGCCTGATCAACTCTGTTGGGGTTTGCTCCCTGTGTTTCACGGCTACGAGGATTCCGTGCTATTTTGCCTCTCTCAACAGTGCGATTTTCTCGTCTGTTGAGGGCAGAATGGTTGGGGTGACATGCCCTCCTCACGTTCTTGTTCTGGTGAGAGCTAGTTCCAGGTTGTGAGTTGACATTCACACCATCTTGCCTTGTAATAAAACAGTTTCCCAGCTGTCTCATTACATTTTCCCGAAAGTCGTCAGGTGCTGGGCAATGTTCAGCCTAATTCTGAAAATTGGTGTGAAACGGGTCATTTCCACGTGTATTTTCCACAGCTGAACGTTCAAGCACGGGCACTGATAAGCTTCTTCCTGAGCCCGAAAATTCAGGTCCAAAAAGGTCATCATCATTCCCCCAACGATCATTCAAATCTTCTCCTAAGTCTTCGACTAAGGGTGCATTTCTGCTTTCCCCAGTTCTCGCCCTTTTTCTTGAATTTTCCATGGCAGGATTTTTCACTAATTTAGGCGTGACAAAGAAGTTATTTTTCGCTCAATTACAAGCCACGAAACTCGTAATTTTTACTGGTTGAAAAAAAAATTTTAGCGTTCCTGCTTTTTTTTTTCTCTCTGTGGAATGCCTTTTCAGTCTGGACCCTTTCCAGGTTTATATCCACACTTACTGCACTTCAACCTAAGTCTGTTTTGTATCACAAATCTGAAGTTCTTAAGATACTAGCCTAAATGATTTTAAAATGATGAGTTCTCAGTTAGCTCACCACTGGTCACTTTGACATTCTCTCATAGCTTCAGAAGTGTGCTCCTTCACTTTTTCCACTCTTACAAATATCTGTGTAGCGTTTTTATTTCACTGCTCAGTGTTTTGTGTATAATCTTTATTTACTTTTCAGTAAAATGGTGACTTTATTCGAACCTTCCTTTACCATCGGGAAAGAATAAAGTGCGGTTTTTCGTAAATTATGTTGAATCTACAAATCACCTCCCAGTTTAACGTTAATTACTTGCGTAAGAAACGGGGTTATCTTCATGTCATAAATCGTGAGATTTCAATGACTTAGAAAATCGACGTTCTAGGGTTATCCGTGCATGCAGCTACAGGCCGGATCCTAAATCGTCCCCTTGTCCTAAACTTCCTTGCACCGAGGTTTTTAGGCTCACTGCAAAGTCATTTACGACCGGTTTTACTTTAATTTTTGTGCAGAAACCAAAGTGAGTTGCATTTTAGTTCCCAAATCCAATGTGCTTCAGATCCAAGAAAAAAAATTCTTACTACTGTAGGTAAAACCTACAGACTATCCTCAAAGTTTGGAGTCGTATTCTAGAGCCCAGCAGCTGCCAGAATAACTTCCAATTTTCGCTTGTTATCTTTTCTCCCGACTAGGTAAGAAAAAAATGTCAGCAAAAATCATCCGCTCGGATCTGTATTCATGCCTTTTCCATCCCAAAGGTTTGGAAACATGAACTTGCATATTCCGAAGGTTTAGGTTCAAACCACAGCAGGCCCCCAAAATATGTGACGTACTCGGGGAGTAGACGATTGAAGTCAAGAATAATCTTGTGATGTATGAGGGTGTCAGTCATACTCTCGTGGGTTCACTAAGGCATAATAAGGACAAGGAACACAGTGTTGTAGGCTAACACTTGAAGGACAGCTTTATTGACTATGTACAGCCTTACATAAGGTATGTCACATGACATGTAGTCATGTGATATGGGTATGGCAACAACATTGTATGGATAGACTGTAATTAACTATGGAGGTATATTAAGCTATGTATGGGTTAACATTGGGACTTAAGGACTACCATTGTGGTGCCTCTATGACGACACCATAATATAACCAACTAATAAAAAAAAAAAATTTAAGTCTAGCTGAAAAATAAATATGTATTATTTCGAAGACATGAATTTTTTATTAGTAACTGCTTACTTTAAGTTGTATTTATGATGAAGAAACGTGTCGCTTTCAAAGAAAGAACTAAACATTTGGTGAAAGCTTGTAACCCCCCTTAACTCAACAAAATATATGAAATTTTTTAATGATGCTTGAAAAGCTGGCACCATGAAATCAATCTGATATATTATTTCCAACTGGCTTGTAATTGATACTTTTATGAATAAATTTCGGTAGTGTTTCTTCTTTTTGGCTTTTGGTTACAACAACAACTGCTGTTTACAACGGAGTTGATTAGTTGCAAACATGTGGCTACTGAGTTCATCTGTTAGTTTGTTACAGATGGTTATCTCACGCCGGAGGCTGTTTCAGCTCCCAAAGCAGTTGTCCAGTCGTGAAGGAATATTTACATGAAAAAGAAAAGAAACATCTTTTAAAACCGAGGAATCAATTTTCCTCACGAATAACTGAAACCACTACATGTTGCCAACCATAGGCACAATTAAAATTTACAAGGTCAATTTCTCGCACGATTAACGTTTCCAAATACATGTTGCGAGCATCGCACAAGTTAAAATATAACCCCAGTTGGGCTGACATAGAACAGATTACGAACACTTATATTAGCCTACATTATTTATTAAATGTTGAGCTTGTCCGGAGCTCGTTTGGTTCGCTTCGGACGACCTGATACTATTGGAGGCTGCACTGCATCATCTGCACGTGGTGGAGATGTTGCAACCTTACGTTTCCTCAGTTGGCTTTTCACCGTAGTGGGCTCCGATGGTTTAGCAGGAGACTGCCTTGTAATTAAAGGAGGTTCCAGGCCACCTGCCGCTCCAATATCTCGCTGGGAGGCGCTGACGTTTTGCGACATGGCTAGTTCACTAGGAACAGTGACGTCATCGGACTCGCCCACTGGCTGTGTGTGGGGTGACTTCGACTGGATTGTGCTGACACCTGGTGTCGCAACTCGTAAATTGTCAGGTGAGGTGCTTTTGATTGGTGTAGCTTCCTGCCTGGCAACGGTGGAACGCCGTGATTGGCCCACTGACTGCCGCCGACAATTTGAATGCTCGTGTGTCACCTGATCGTGACGTGATGTGCCAACCGAATAAAGCTTCTTCGAAACTACGTGTTTTTTAGAATTAGCGGCCTTTTTTATTCGTGCCAAAATCGACAGAATTATTCGATGGAATTTGTGCGCTTGGATATAATTCTTCGGCATCAATTGGATTAACTGTAGGCCGTAACTGGTCTCTGTGCTTCCGCACTTCAACAAACTCTTCAGTAAGTACACTGTAGATCAAATGAGATAACTTCTTCTTGATGGACCCCCTCGACCATAGCTTAGGGTTAGATTTGCTATAGTCACAATACCAGATTTGCTCGCCAACTTGATAGTTAACTGAGGCATGATGTTAGGCGCTTTTAATCTGTTTTTGTTGGCTTCTTTTTACAACGGACACAGGGTCAGGATAAAGCAAATCCAATCTGCATTTTAATTCTCTATTGAAGAATAATTTACCAGGTGTAGCTTGGGTGGTAGAACTTATCGTGATTCGCGACGATAATAAGTATGCATTTATACTTTCCTGTACAGAACAACCGTCACGCCAAGCAGCTTTGTAGACACGTTTAAAATTTCGGACGTAAATTTCGGCTAATCCGATAACCCACGGCGCAAAAGCTGGGCCTGATAGGTGTTGGATTCCGTTAATCGTTAACCATGATTTCAACTCTTTAGAGGTCCACTGCGGGCCATTGTCGCTAACTAAGGCATCCATCAGCCCGTATTCGGCAATGTGGTTATTCAGAATATCAATAACTTTAGCTGAAGTGGTAGTTTTCATTTTGTGCACGAACGGAATTTTACTGTGTGCACATCCACTAGGATTAGAAACATGAAATTATCTAACGGTCCTAAAAAATCAGCGTGATATCTAGAATTTCGCTTTTGTGGATACTCTCAGGTATGCTTGGGTCCTGCAGATTGAGTACCCTTAAATTCTTGACAATTAGAACAGGATTTAACTTTGTTTTCAATATCTGCGTCAATAGAAGGCCACCACACCTTAGACCTAGCCAAGCTCTTCAATTTAACAATACCAAGGTGTGAGCTGTGCAAATCATTCAATTTGACGTCTTAAAGCTGTCGGCACGACGATTTTAAACCCCCAAAAAAAGTGTGTCACTTTCAATCGAGATTTCATTGCGGCGTGTGAAGTACGGCTGCATGTCAGGATTATCACACACTTCAGGCCAGCCACGATTAACGTAACGGTATACTTTAGACAGTAGTTTGTCACGCTTGCTTTCAATAACCAAAGCTTTGTTTAGCACTGGTAAGTTGGAGATGGTTTCCAACGCTAGTACATTGTACTGTTGTTCAGCCTCTTCAAACTCCTTGTCGTTAAGGAGTGGAAGTCTAGACAGTGCGTCAGCAGTTAAATTCTGCTTGCCTGGTATATGTTGGAAGTCATAATCATAAGCGTTAAGCATAACCGCCCAACGTTGCACACGTGCTGCTGCCATCTGTGGGATACCTTTTTTAGGGCCATAAATCCATGTTAAAGCCTTTTGGTCAGACTGCAATATAAATTTCTGACCGTAAACGTACTCATGAAACCGTTTAACTCCCCAAGCCGCGCTGAGAGCCTCACGATCAAAATGACTGTAGCCTTGTTCGGTTTTGGTTAGCTTCCGTGAAGCGAAAGCTATTGGACGCGATTCGCCATTAGGCATGACATTTATCAGGCACGCCCCACCCCATAGGGTGAGCCGTCACAAACCAGTTTAAGCTTTAATTTTGGGTTGTAATGCACCAAAACTTTTGATTTAACAAATAATTCTTTTACTTTGCTAACAGCTTGGTCACATTCAGTCCCCCATGTCCACTTTACTTTAGGGCTTAACAACCGGGTAAGAGGGGAAAGAATATGAGCAAGGTTAGGGAGATATTTGGAGTAATGGTTCACGAATGCTAAGAAACTTTGCAGTTCTTGAATACAAGTTGGATTCGGTGCGTTTGTGACTGCTTCAACGACCTCAGGGAGTGTGTGCAGACCTTCAGCATTTATCATATGACCTAAACATTTTAGTTCAGGTTGTGACAGCTTACACTTGTCGATCCCAAGCCTAGCCCCTGCATCCTGTAGGGCAGTTAGCAGCTGATTCAAAGATTCGTCATGCTTTTTCCCCTTCCCGCTCACGAGGATGTCATCATAAAATGGTGAACATTTGGGGATTTTACTCGTGATTTGCGTCATGACCCTCTGGAAAATTCCAGGACTGGACGCAAGGCCCAGAGGTACACGAAGCCAGCGAAAAAGACCCAGGGTAGTGTTTATTGTTAATGCTGCCTGCGACTCAGGATCTAATTCAATTTGTAAAAAGGCATCCTTAAGATCTATAAGGCTAAATCTGTCACTACCTGCTAATTCACTAAATAATTCAGCAGCTGTGGGAACCGGATAATGGTCCACCTCCAATTGTGGATTTACGGTGGTTTTGTAATAGCCTATAATTCGAATGTCGCCATTCACTTTATGCACGATCACGATCGGTGTCGACCATTCTGAGGTTGCCACTGGCTCAAGAATTCAATACCTAACCAGGCGCTCGATTTCCTGATTAACTTTTTGTTTTAATGCCAAAGGAACAGGGCGAACTCGACTATACACAGGTTTTGTGTCGGCCTTCAACTGAATCTTGGCTTTGAAGTTTTTGAATTTACCCATGCCCTCACTGAAAAGTTCGGGAAAACCTTTAACTATTGCATCCGTGTCAACTGGTGGAATCCTTGCTTTAACCTGTTTGACTCTTTTAACTTTAGTTTGCAAATCATAGTATGGTTCAAAGTTAACTCTAAAGATTGAAAGCCAATCTTTGCCAATTAATGCAGGTTTATACATTTTTGAAACTAGTGCATCCAAGCATTCAGTTTGACCGTTAACGTTAACCTTGAGACTTACTGTGTAAATCGTTTTCTCAGTCCCTTCGGTGTATGAGTGGATAGAATACGGACTGAGCATTAAAGGACAATCCGAAAAGTATTTTTCATGGCACTCAATTGGTATTATTGTAGCATCTGCCCCGGAATCAAGTTCCATGTTGAGCTTAATTCCATTAAGGCAGATAGGCATAATCCATTTGTGGATTTTTAAGGAATTCACAACTATTACGATTTTATTAGTCATAACAGGAATTGAAAATTGCTCTGCAGCCTCGGACAGCCCTACTGTGTTATTTTGCAGACAATAATCTTCCTCCGACTCACACTCACTTGCCGAAGCAGACTCAGAATTTTCCGGCTGATTATCTGGCTCACTGTCAGTTTCACGTTCAACCCTGTGGACTTTCTTTTTATAACTGTATTTCAGTTTGCTTTTGGGCCTAGCCTTAAAATTTGAACTCGAGCTTGGTTTTGAGTATTCTGCAGTTTTGGAAGTTTTACTGCTACTACTTTTTTGACATACGGCTTTTAAATGTTCTTTAATATGACAGCGGCCACAAATAAAATCCTTGTATTTACATAGGGTTTTCACGTGCTCGTTTTTTCCGCAACAATAGCAGATTAAGTCTTTGTTAAATTTGACTTTTGTTTGAGCTCTCTTCGGTTTGTGAGAAACTTAGTTTACACTCTTTGAATAGGAACGAATTACTTCTTGATCTATTTCTGCAGATTCTAAAGACAAAGCTAATGATGTCGTAGCCTTCAAATCCAGAGTCTGCTTCAGAAGTTTGCGTTGTAACGTTTCGGATTTAACACCGCCTATCAAACGATCCCTAATCATCTCGTTGTTAATCTCGGTGATCTTATCGAAATCACAAGATTTACTGAGTAATTTTAACGAAGCAATATACTCACTAATGCTTTCATCCGACTTCTGTGATCTACGGAAAAATTTTACACGTTCGGAAACTACAGAAGGTAGAGGTTCGACATCGTCGAGAGTAGTTTTCACCAAAACGTTGTACGTCATTGAATTTGGTAAAGCAGGTGAAACAATATTCAAGATTCTGTCAAACATTTTATGACCAACCGAAGCCATTAAAAAAATCAATCTGGTTGGTCGCTGGGATTTTCTTAGCTCTAAAATAGTAGCCAATACAATTAGTGTATTTTTCCCAGGTGTCGTTTTCTGCGTCGAACTCCGCGTACAAATCGGCAGTTTTCAAAGCCATTGTAAGGTCTTCACTAGAACTACTTACAGTTGAATTTAAGTTTAAACTTACACTGGTGCTACTTATAGTTGACTTTAAGTTCAAACTTACACTGGTGCTGGCACCCGATTCTGTATTTAAAACAGCAACTACAGGAGTTTTAATCACTTCACCTGTCTCAGGCATAAGCCTACACTTTAACAAATTAAATTACTAAAATAATTTAATTACAATTCCATTTAATTTAATAAACTGGAAGCAACTCGAGACTAAACGGATTTTTGCTTAACAACTAAGCCACTAAACTACCGTAGCCTACCTAGTTTTAAATTCAAGCGCCTACAACCTAAACATTTGACTAGGTTTTTAATTGTTTGCCGTTTCACTAAACGTTAACACAAAACAACACAGCAGGCCTATGCGTTCGGCACAGACCAAGTTTCATCGTTTATAAGCATAAACGCTACAGTGCTTAAATTTAAACACCGGCACAGCCCAAATATGGCCAAAGGCACAATCGAATTTAACAGGGTTAATTTAGCAGCGCATTTTTCGAACCTTCAGGATTATAGTACTCCCTGTGCGGACACGCCAGTGCGTCACTCTAGAACACTGCCATTGTAAAATTAACCGTAATAAATTCAATTGCCCATTTCGGTTCTAGTTGATAGGTACCAAATTTAACTATTATCATTTCGTACCACGAAAGTTCTTAAACTCAGTACACTTTTTGAAAAAAAAAATTAAGCTCTGATAGTTCCAGAGTACTAATTTCATTTGCCAAAAATGAAAAAAATTACTACTTACCACAGATTAGGAGCCCTCACTATGGCTGTACACCCTATCAAGCTAATCATTAATTTAAACCTTAGTACCGCCTCGTCGCCATCTGTGATGTATGGGGGTATCAGTCATACTCTCGTGGGTTCACTAAGGCATAATAAGGACAAGGAACACAGTGTTGTAGGCTAACACTTGAAAGACAGCTTTATTGACTATGTACAGCCTTTATATAAGGTATGTCACATGACATGTAGTCATGTGATATGGGTATGGCAACAACATTGTATGGATAGACTGTAATTAACTATGGAGGTATATTAAGCTATGTATGGGTTAACATTGGGACTTAAAGGACTGCTATTGTCTTATCTTAAAGCCAATTTTCTCCTTACTGCATAGCTAGGGGACTATGCACTGAGAGCACATATTAGGCATAAAACACAAGTTTAGGAGCTTGGTCTTATCCTGAGCTGAGTCCAGGGAGACAACCTTTTGAGTTTCCTGCCCCACACCAAGTGCTTTACCGTTGTCCAGGCCGTCATATTTATACGCGTGGCTGAACAATAGAAGTAGCCTGAGACTTTACATTGCGCAACCGCTAACAGGTAGCAGCTGGTTCTAACTGGTTTGAACAATAGAGCAGGCTCGTTACCTGGCTGTTGGCGTTCGGATAAGTTCCGGTGTAGACCTGAGAGTTTTACTCATGGTGCGCCTTGCTATTCGTAAATAGCGCTTTACAAACTTTGGACCTTCACTACGGCCAAACGGTGCGTTTGTCCCAAAAATGGAAGAGGAAAACATTACTCAGCAGGTAATTCTTAGTCCATTAAAAAAAAAATCGGACAAGAGCCCGTTTTCTTTCCATGTTCCCTTTACGCACATGGCCCAAAATTCGATAAAAGAGAAAAAAAACCTACCTTTTATTTTCACGGAAGGCACTACAAATTGATCCCAAATTGCGGAAACTCGTTAAATCATCATTATCATAACTTAACCAATTAACTGCCCCAGTATGAAATGCCAAACCCCAACCAGTTAACTACCTGAGTATGAAATGCCAAACCCCAAACTTACCTAACCTAACCTAACCTACAATAACAACAAAACCACACAAAACCGACAATAACAACCCGCCTATCGGAACCGTTTACGAAAAAATATATAAGGTGCCCTGCCGGCCCTGCGAGCGAACGCAAACACCGTAGAGATGTACGGATTGTGGCGCTACAGATCTACTGTTTTAAGTCGTTTTAACACATATTCGCGCTTTAAAACCAACTGTCTCTGTATTTAGGAAGGTGTTAGAGCCATTTGGAATCAATATCGTAAGGATATCGAGTATGTGCTTAATGTAAACTTTAACCCAATAGAGAGCTTTGTCTTTCGTCTATGAAAATAATAATGTTTGCGATTTGTTGCATAAGCAGTTTATGTTTTTCTTTATGATATTCTTGTTATTTAGTTGATTAGCTTTAGGTTAGTTGTTTAGTTTTATTACTGTGCGCATGGGTGTATGACCCGTAGGCTCAACAGCAATAAAGTAAAGACATTACACGTGCACGAAAACAATGAAAAGCTAGTAAAGTGATTGTCCTTGGTTTTACTTTTTTTCTTATCAGCTCAGCCGGGATCTAGAATTATTATGTAGATTAACTGAACAAAAACGGCTTTGCCGTTTAGAAAAAAAAACCATTTGAACTTGTATCCCCATACTCACAGCTGTGAAGGTACACGAATAAAAACGGATTAGAGTTCACTTGAACGCAACGAACTATAATTTGAACTCCAATACCAGGAAACAAGGACTGTTTTTGATCAATGCTTATGTCTGAAAGAAAGCCCAGTTTATGTTTGAGAAGTTTAATGTTTCGGTGTTTGGGCATGCTCGCATAATTTGAGTATTGTACAGACTTATTTTTTATATTGTTTGTGTTTCTTTTTTCATGTATTAAGTCTTTTGGTGTGAGTGGGTGTATGTGTACGGTATTTTGAGCACATTTATAATTTGTGAAACATGCAGACTCCTAGTTTTAGGCCGTTTTTTGCCTGTGTTTGTGTTTGAAGGTCGTTTGAGGTGGTTATTTGTAATTCGTTTGTGTAATTACGTGTTCATTTTGTGGATGCATTCTTATCTTTCAATTTTGGAGTGTTTTGCTGTTTATGGCATTTATTTTGTGTGTCTTTGTGGGTTTACGTTTTGCGAGTCGGAGTTCAAATTATAGTTCGTTGCGTTCAAGTGAACGCTAATCCATTTTTATTCGTGTACCTTCACGGCTGTGAGTATGGGGATACAAGCTTTAATGTTTTTTTTTCAAACGGCAAAGCCGTTTTTTGTTCAGTTAATTTGTTGGCTTTTTTCACTTCCTTTTTATTGTAATTGCTACGGTCTGGTCTATCATGTGTCCACTGTCCACCGATTTTTCTTTTCGAAAAAAACGGAACATTAGAAATGCATATTTATGTTCAGGTTCCGCCCAAGGTTTGACCCATGATTGTTATTTTATGGCAACACACTAGCGTGTGTCTAGATTTAGCATGAGTCATCTCGATTGATTCTACATTGTTGCAGTATCATGGCAAACAATCGCGGAAACAGTTCAACTGGCTTCCCGAAGCCGCATTGAAGAAGTAAATAAGTAACTCAGTCATGTCGGACGCCCAATTTTGAGGCCTTACGGCCTCAAAATTTAAGACTTCACACCCTACAGTTTAAAACTCGAATATTAAGGAAAAATCAAGACTATTTAATTTTGGTTCTCCACAATGAGCTAGCTAACTCAAACAATGACAATGTTCGTCAATTATTTATTGGGGCCTCGGCCTATGGCCACGCGCCCACTTTACATACTAAATAATACATCCGTATAACAACGCATCTACATCGCAACCACAACCACTGCTAACCTCCGTAATACTGCAATCACTGCACATCCTGCTGCACCCAGAAGCCAGTGAGCTCACAGCCAAACCCTGTCGCACGACGAACTCCGCTATTACGCGTTACTTCATAACACATGGCCCCCTGTCACACATCTGTAGCAATGCCTGGTGCGTCCTATCACCACCAATCCTCCTGAACAGCGTGCCGCGCGCCCACTGATGCAGTGGACAGTCAAGCAAAAAATGCTGCACTGAATCTACAGCACCACAGTCACACAACGGCTTCCTCAGCCAGCCCATAAGATGCCTGTGCGCGGGGAGCAGAGTGTGCCCAGTGCGCAATCGTGATACAGCCTGTGCTGCCCATAAGGGAAGCACATTATGGGGGACATCATAACAGCATGCAGGAGTCAGTAGATGCAACACACATCCCGTAGGAGCTTCAGACCACAAACTATTCCACCTACCCAACGTACGTTCCCGAGCACTCCATGCCAGCAGGATACGAGCACTCCATGCCAGAGTTACCGCACACGGAGCAGAATCTACAGCCCTCTTTGCTTAAGAATCAGCATGTTAATTACCGTCAAAGCCCCTTCACCCACTGCAGGGAGGGCGCAGCAACTTGAGTGGCCGTCCACAACTTCCAACAAATGGTGAATACCACTGGACACTCAACTCGAGTGAAGCAGTTGCCACACTCAGGGCAGCAAATCCATTCTTCGAGTCAGTGATGATCACAAACGCTGGAAGTTGCAGATCAGCAGCCACGTCAAGCGCCACCGAAATTGCCTCCAGCTCACACATATGGCTAGAAAAAACATCACTGAGGGACGGTCTGACTTCATATTTCAAGGACGGCACCTACACACTAATACCACCAGTCTGCGAAGCCCGCCGGAACGAAGCATCGCAGAAGATCTCGCACCCTGCATAGACGCTAGCAGCAAACACAGTCAGCAACTCTGGGGCCCACATCCACGGACATGGGGGGAACACAGAGGCTACCCGCAGCAAGGGTCCATGATCTGGGCGCGCCAAGAGCGACATGCCGTGCCCAGCAACTCCCAGTGCGCTATGCTCTGTCAGTCAGCTGGAAATAGTTCATCAATGTTCTTGCCAGCGGATCACATGGCCTACGACCGATATTACGCAAGCACAAAGCAATAATAAGCTCGTCAGCACGCAGATGCACCGGTGGTTCACCTGCCCCTACCCACAATGCATGAACTGGAGTCGACACAAGGCAGCCGGTCACAATCCGCAGTTCCTCGTTTACTAATACTTGAATTGCACGGAGGTGACTGGGAGCTATAACTAGAAACGGCAAATGAAAATCCAAAACAGAGTGCACATGCACTCGGTAAGCAGACTGTATCCTACTCCTCTACACGCCACGATACTGAGTCAGAGCCTTCAATATGAGTATGTAAATATTTTAAGAATTAGCACTTTCCGATATAAAATATCGGTATCGGTAATGGTACCTAATGGTACTCAACCGATACCCTCTATCGATATAACATTAACTTATTTAACAACAGCAGTTACAACGTCCATTTTAATATTATCAAATCAACTTTAGCTTTAGCATAGCAGACGACACACAGTGCACTTGGCCTTAGCCTCTTGCGCTTTTAATTGCTGCCACATGTGGGCCCATCCAGATACTCTTGTCAACATCAGTGGTCCGGCCTCTAAGCCAATCAGCTCTCCCTGCAGCCTCAGCATCCAATTGCACATCGTCTGCAATACAAAAGAACAGGATGTATGCCCCCTTTAAAAGCAAGGGTTCTGTAGATTTTTTCTCTCACTCCCGACTTTTTTGGACATCAATTGCTACTAGCCACTGAGCCCTTAGGAGCCGGAACCCTCACAGCATTATTCAGTCAAGTAATATCGACGATCTTGGACTTAACCGAATTTTAAAGGAGCTGCCCTCCTTTAGAGACTAAGTCCGGGTTAGTGTTTGGAAAGAGCGCATCTTATAGAAGAGCCCCTTGTCCCCCTTTTGCTTTTGGTCCCAATTAAAAAGAGTGCTTTAACTTGGGTATTTCGAAGGTGAACTAAATTAACGGAGGGGTAACCCTAAATAATCGAATTAAATAGCTTTCGGACCGATATCTTGTGTGGACTCGCTTACTTTGCTCATTATTGCTTTTATGTGCTGTAGTTGGTGACAATTCCATTGGCGCCGGCCGGTACGAATTTATTATTACGTACCTCTGTTATCTTCGTAAGACCTAACAATCAGGAATTACGAGAGACTTATAATGGTGTCAGAAGTGGGGTTTGAACCCACGCCCTCATTTGAGGACCAGAATTCACATATCCTGTTGAACAGGAAGGACTTAACCTTGAGTCTGACGCCTTAGACCGCTCGGCCATCCTAACACTTCCATTCTGCTAACCTTGCGTTAATTCTAAAACCTTGTTTTAATTTTATTTTTCTAGCTGGCTCCTGGAAGTCCAACTCTTCCCTTCGTCATTGATTTGGTGACCGACGGGGAAGAGTTGGACTTCCAGGAGCCAGCTAGAAAAATAAAATTAAAACAAGGTTTTAGAAATAACGCAAGGTTAGCAGAATGTAAACATTACGAAAATTAATTGCGTTCAACTAGCCTATACCATAATTATGGAGCGCGAACAAATTCAGGTCATGTAATTTAATTTAGGGTAAAATCACTCCCGTCTCTTCCATCCCCCCCCCCCCCCCCAAATTAGGAAACATTGCGTCACGAACCATCCAATTTAACAAATCAAAGGAGCGAAAACAACCCTTTCGAAAATATGCTGAAATCAAATGAATTTCCTTTTTCGAAAAAAAAAAGAAATTTAAAGTGGCGATAGCCAACATCGGTAAATCGAATACTAGAACTAGAAAGGAATTCCAACGTCTGTACAAATAATTTTGCTAGAAAAGATCTAAGCAACCAGACGCAATATTTCACACCTCCCCCCCCCCCCAACCACTCCCTTACAGGACACACGAACAATTTTGTTTCGACTTTAGCCATCCAAATATTGTCCGAAATTTAACATCTATAGACCATGGTCACTGTTTTATTCTAAAGACAGCGGTCAGAAAATTAAGTAAATTAAAAAACTCTGTAGACTGCAGTTCGAAACCACTCTTCCCCCCCCCACCCCTTCTCTTTTTTCATAACCCCA
>JAHWFP010252322.1:68154-110896 GCA_023313725.1 Lithobius niger | reverse complement strand
GAAAAAAAGCCAGCCCTGGTATTCCGAGTGAGCTATAATCCGATATTATGCGCCTCGCCTATTGTTACCCCATTGTTACATGTTGCAGCATTGTAACATTTTGCAAGGTCTGTGGCCTTGCAGTGCTGGAAACACCGGTTCTCGTCAGATCCCGAAGTTAAGCAGCATTGGGCTGGATTGATACTTGGGTGGGTGACCGCCTGGGAATCTGGCTGTTGCAGACATAGGGCCTTAGGGCTTCGGGCAGATGACCAGGGATGGTTAAGTAATAGTTATAGCCATACTTTTGCAACAATGGTCCGCCGATAAGTGATTTATCGTGCGCCTTTTTCGCTAACAGGTTTCGAGGACTGAAAGAAAAGTCCGAGGCGCAGCCGAGGTGAAAAGTATGGCTATAAGTTTCTTATGACCATACTTTCGTTCTCTTTCGATGGCGCTAAGCAATAATGGCACTTTACCCAACAATGTTTACGTGCATCCTTGTTAGATACCTAAAACTATTAGTGACACGTGTTTGTCCATTGTTGTGTTTCGCACTTCGAAGCTTCCCAGACGGCTGGCAATCGCATATCACCCGATTTGGGAGTGTTCGAACTCTTTAAAGATGATGACGACTTGTGGCTTAGTCAGGAAAGCCAACGAGTTGAGGGCAAACTTTTGAATAAAAGTAAGCCAGAAGGATTTAGGTGTGTTAATACTAAACGTTCTACGTCATGGGCAGTAAATGTGCACTCGGCTTGAACCCAGGAACACAATGCTCGTTCGGGTGAAAATGATGAACAAGTACCAACTGGTGTTTCCTTCATCTGACTGATCTGACGTTTTTGAATTACTGACTGTGCTATTTTGTAGCAGGTAAATTATAGGTAGCACCACTACATGTTCTATAAAAGTGCAAATAAACTATAAGTTTGTCGATTTACGGAAGTGAGTGCTTGTGAATTAATTTAGCTATAAAATACCGTCAGTGTTTTAATACTAAAGGCTTTACGTCGTGTCATTACAAGTTCTGAAAAAGTCGCACGAAATCAACTTATCAGCCAAAACATTGTTAAAAAGTCGCACGATAAGTAGTTATCGTGTGACTTTTAAACAATGCTTTTGGTGATAAGTTGATTTCGTGCGACTTTTAAACAATGCCTTTTCTGATAAGAGAGAATCGTGCTAGTTTTGAAGAGAAAGCATTGTTGCAACCGGTCTGATACGGAATATATCGTGCGCCTTTTAAACAATGAAAACGAAGAAAGTATGGTCATAACGCTCGTTAAACCCTTTGAAACCTTTTCCTCCTCCTCCTGTCCAATTTTCTGAAATTCTCGTGCGCAAACGAACTCTAATAAGCAGGCAGTGCTAATAACAACGTTTAAAACAATGTAAAACAATAAAACTGATCATTCAGGGCCTCGTAACTCCGAAATGGCTCGACCAATTGAAATTTGTATTTCAATAAAGGGCACATCTCTGGAAGTAGCTCTTTCAAATGAGCTAAGAACCAAATTTCTAGGACAAATGGTTTAGTCTGTAGAGACCATTGTATAAACGTGTCCAAATAACAACAAGAAGTCCAAGCCAAAAATGAAACTCGCGATGCCAGCTCAAGTCCAGATCTCCGAAGTGACTAATTAGAAATTAATAAAAGTTGGCACACGTATTCACCAAGTCCAACAAAGCTTATGTACTAAATTCGAGTAGAAAATATTAGACGGCAACGGAGAAATTAAGCATCGATATTTCGGCTTTAACGTGGGAGACCGAAGTCAAACATAGCCTTTACTAATATCGTTCATCAAAAGGGTTTTGTATAACGATCGTTGCGAGGTCGTCTGCACGACGAAGCCCTAAGGCCCCATCGTTCATCTTGGTTTGCAACAACAATGTTACAAGCGCATGATTTCTGGGGTCTTTTGGCTCAATAAAGTCAAAGTCAAGTTACACCTTGTCTGGTCTTGTGCGCCTCGCGTATTGTTGCCCCATTGTTACGTGTTGCAGCACTGCATTCTGGAGCCTCGCCACCGCCCGCCGCCTTACTTTTTCAAAAAATTCTGGTGCGCAAACGAACTTTTAAGCACTGCCTGCCGACCTTGCTAGTAAAGGTCAAAGCCACTGAAAAGAGAACTGCGGACAAACCAAAGCAAGCATGGAATGAGCGAGCTAAATTCAGTGCATTTGCATGGAGTACAGAAGATAAACTTGGTATGTCAAAGTATCACGAATCAGAAGACAAAAACGAACCCAGCCTGGCCGAGTTAAACCTCGTAAAAAGCCTGGTACTTAACATTTATTGTGGTCCTTCCCTCTCCCCAAAAGGCCTGCAAAAAAAAAATATTTTTCTTTTTTTTAAACAGTGTGTTTTTTTTTGGAAAAAACAGTAAAATTTATTTAAAAAATTTTATTTTATTTAAAATAGTACCATATCTTATTTTTCTCGTGACCCTGAGGCACCCTTGAGGCCCTTTTCGGTCTGTGGGGCGGTGCTTCAGCACCCAAAGCAACCCTTCTTAATCCGGCCCCGTGTTTGAAGTAAAACTAAACCCTCCCATCTTAAATTTCAGTATCGTTAATTAAGACACTTAAAAACCATGTGAGAGGTACGAAAACAACTCAGGCTTTATAGTTATTATGTAGTAATGTGTCAAAATCTTCATTCTAGCAGACGAATTCTTCGGTCGTGCGGTCAGCACATCCAAGTCTCATTCGTGTGACGTCACACTTCATCACCTGTTGGCGCATGCGCCCAGGCAAGAGAGCACTCGGCTCCATTCCATTCCTCAGCACTACTGCTAGCAAAGAACAACATCGCAGATTCTTTTCAAAGAATGAAGCGCGTGCCCCCTAGTCTGCCTCTCCCTCCCCATGAGCAACAAGTGGACACTGTCCAATCGCTTATCTGCCCAGCATTTTGCGTAGAATGGATTACCGCCTAGCTGAACGAATTTTCACAATTCTTTGTAGGGTACTGAGTCATGGTAGGGTACGTTCTTGAATACTTTAATTTAATAAATCACGCAGAGATTGAATTTTGGTTCGCGCTGCTATGGTCAGAGCAATCCGGTCTCGCAGCCGCTATGTTAGAAGCACAACCCGGCGCGCACCCTCTAGTATGTACGATGACGTCATTCCTCCAAGGTCCAAGGTGATGTGTGACGTCAGTACCAAGCGAGGAAATCGCGTTCGCTGTCTCGCGCCATGGAAACATCAAACTTAGATTTTAAATTAACTATTACGTAATTAATACGAATGTTGGCAACTTCGCGCAACTTGCATCTTGTTTTTTTCGTACTTAACTAACAATAGTGAAATTTAAGATGGAAGGGTTTAGTTTTCCTTTAAGGTAGGGTTTAACTGACCCGATGTCAAACAGCAACGGAAGACAAATAAACTTTCCTGTAAGGTTTCATATGATACCGCAAAGTTGCTGTAGTGTTAGTGCATGCGAAACTTTACTGTTCTATTCAACCGTTAGACACTTAAATAAAATTAAGATTCTTTATGCTGCAAAGTACAATACCTGTCATTTTTAGCATTGTTGCCTCAACGATGCTGTCATTGCCTTGAGATTTTAGTTTACGACGGCCGCCTCAGCTACCCGATCGCGCATGCGCGATCCTCCCTATAAGAATGGAACCACAATGGGTTTGGCATCTCTTTGTCTCAAGCCGCTGCCGTGGCTGCTGTCTATCCTGGTGCTTTGTCTAACCCTGTCGCCTTTTGTCCCGTTAAGCCCTGGGCTTACGCTCCGCTTTGATGTCGTCTGCTCCATACGACACTGCTGCTTCGCCTTTGGAACGCCCATTTAGAACGAAGTCGTCGTGGCTCCCTCCCGTTGCTTCCTGGGATCGCTCCAGTCTAGAACCGCCCAGGCCTTCGCTTACCCTGGTCTGTCCCGTACGACACTGCTGCCTTCGCCATCCGGTGTCATCCAGAGGAAATGAAGTCGTCGTGGCTCCCTCCTGTTGTCTCCCGGGATCGCTCCACATTTGAACCGCCGAGGCTTTCGCCTATCCTGGTCGAGTCCTTACGTCGCTGTTGCCTCGCTATCTGGTGTCGTCCACATGGAACGAAGTCGTTGTGGCTCCCTCCCGTTGCCTCCCATGATCGCTCCACTCTAGAACCGCCTAGGTCCTCATCCACGCTGGTCTGCCCCGTGCGACACTGCTGCCTCACCGTCCGGTGTCGTCCACAGGGAATGAAGTCGTCGTGGCTCCCTCCCGTTGCCTCCCGGGATCTCTCCTCTCTAGAACCGCCTAGGTCCTTATCCACCCTGGTCTGTCCCGTACGACACGGCTGCCTCACCGTCCGGTGTCGTCCACAGGGAATGAAGTCGTTGTGGCTCCCTCCCGTTGTTTCCCGAGATCGCTCCACACTTGAACCGCCAAGGCTCTCGCCCAACCTCGTCGTGTCCATACGACACTGTCGCTTCGCCTTCCGGTATCGTCCACATGGAATGAAGTCGTTGTGGCTCCCTCCCGTTGCTTCCCAGGATAGCTCCACACTTGAACCGCTGACGTCCTCGCCCAGCCCAAACGACAACACTCCCCGCGCCTGCCCGTGTCATCCTCGTGGAATGAAGAGGTCGTGGCTCCTCCCGTCGTTTCCCGGGATCACCCCACACCTGAGCCGCTTCGCCCCTTGTCATGCCGGTCCCGGTAGTCAAAACACCACCCTCCTTATCGTCCGGTGTCGTCCGTAGGGGTCGAGTCATCCTACAAGAGCTTCCTGCTTCCCTTCGTCCCGCTTCGGCTTCGCCCTTCTGGACCTGGCTTCTAATTCTCTTCGCTCCGAAGTTTTTCTGTCCTGCGCCTTAATGTCGACGTGGGCTCCTTCCGAATGCTGCCGAGCTCACCCCACTCAAGAATCGTCTGTCTGACCCGTCGAGCTTAGCCTTTCCTTCCCTTAGTCCTGCTATCGCCCCAAAATACACCGGAATGAAACCGTCGTGGCCCCCTGTCGTCACCCCTTGGTCCAATCTCTTCGGCCTCCTTCGGTTCGCAGATGTCTTCCTCCGCGGCCCGAACGAAGATGTCGTGGCTCCCTCCCATAGTTCCTGGATCGTCCTACTCTTCAACCATCTGGGCTTCGCTCTGACCCGGACTCAAGCTGTGTACTCCTTCGCTCCACGATGTCCCCTTCTACTGCGGAGACAATGATGACTATCCTGGCATTGCCACGACCTTTTGACGTTCACCTCAACACCCTTCGTCTCGACTATGTTGTCCTGAGCCCTTGTCGTACCTTTTAACGGACGGTGCCTCATCCGTCTCTTCGATAAGACGCCCACTGGTTGTACGCCCCTTCCTCGCCGCTGACTGTCCCAACCCGGCTCGTCACTTTTCCTGCGGTACGAACACGCGTCCAATCTACCTTGTCGTACCGTCCTATCTCCGGCTTCGCTAACGCCTGCCGTGCGCCTTCCTCTCATCCGGGTTCGGCGCTCCCGTTGCCACAATCGCCGAAGCCGTCCCCTTCGGATTCGATTACTGCCCTAGTCATCGTCTGTCGCCTCCTCCTGTCGCAGCGCTGGTCCTCCCACATCCTTACGCTGCACACCTGCATTTGGCCGCTGTCGCCTACCCTTATGACATGTCACCTGTCGCTTCTTCCCTCGTCGTACCACAATCCATCTCGGTGCCTCACGTCTTCTGTTGGCATTCCGAATCCCAACCATCGCCACCCCTTCATGTCCGTAAACGACACCACTCTTCCCTAGGCTGCAGAATCCCACAGCTATGTCGACCTTTCCATCGTGACGGTTAGGAGTTCACTCCCGGTCACACCCAACGTCTGCTGTCTCCATCCATCGTTCCGGTATCCGACTCCTGTCACGCACACCTGGTTCGGCGTGTCTCCGTGCCTTCATTCCAACAGTTCACCGTCCCAACTCTCTGTCGCTGGATTACACCGTTCCCGCTCTTGCGACCGGAAGTCCATAGGCCCAAACCAAGGCTCCGTCCACCATGATGTCGCTTCCGCTTCCTAGTTTTTCCCGCCTCCAAGGCCGCGTCACTGTTGCCTTCTGCTTAGCGTTCTCTGAGACCTTTCTCAAACCCACATCATGGTAAAAATCAAACAAGCTCAAAGATTTTACAGGAAGGACCCGTTTCTAGGCAGACTTCCAGTAATCGAAGACCCTGGTCCGTGCTCGTGCCCTAGTCTATGCAACCCTGCACGCCGTGATCCCCGTAGAACGGTGTTCCAATTTCACCGAAAATGCGATTACTACAATGTGCCTTGTTGATTTGCGTGACAATTCCATTGGCAGAATGGCGACTCATCACCACAACACACCAAGCTTCGGCCTTACGGAAAAAACAACGAAATCAACGGGCGTACCTCCTAAAGAAGATAAGGGAAGAACAATCCACCTCAACCACCCCCACTAAAATTGTCATGCCTTCTCCCACTTCTCATCCAGATTCATCTTCCCTACTGACGTCAATCCTGAAGAAAAATGCACTTCAAACCATACCGAAAACACCTGGGAAGTCGTCTCCTGCATCATCCTTAAGCTCTCCGGCATCCCACGCCTCCTGGCTACAGAGCCAGTAGATCATTCTTCGGCTGTACTTCCCTCTGAAGCATCTGACGGTAATTCCTCTCTTAGGAAGATTCTCCGGTGAAACAGGTCACACCCATGGTCACCCAGTCATCAGATTTTGATAGCCCTTCTTCGCCTCTAGGGGATTACTCTACCGCCCCTCAGGAAGTCCAAGATCCCATGGTTGATGACGTTCCCATCACACCCTGCTCTCCTACGAAAGATTCGGAAGTTGCCTACCTCGCCGGCCCCATTCCACCAAATTCCGGTACCCAAGCCGCCGCCATTCAATCATCCTCTCAAGACCCGCCTCCTGGATGTGCTCCGAAGGTTTCACCCAAGATAAATATGTGGAACTTTTCACTACCTTGAAGCATAAACTACGTCTCAATGAGCGAGCCAAGCATCAATTCGTGGCGAACTATGAAAGGGTAAAATCAATCCTTGATGCCACATAGGACCACGTAGACTACTTGACTTCTCAAATCTCTTCACTACAACATCAAATCTCATCTCTCCAAGCTGAAAACCTCAACCTCTTAGGCCTTTCGGCCCATCAGCTCCTGGACACTCGGCTAGCTTCACGCCCAATTTCCCCACCGCCCCACCTGGGTCGCTGCGAACCCCTCCACCTGGCACCATGGGTTTTCACCAAGTTAACTCTCCCAAAATTTGTCCGCCCAACGTACAAGTGCCCTAATCGCCTCAGACAGCCTCTGCTCGATATCCGTCCTTCGGATCCAAGGATCCCTACACCGTCCTTCCCATCTAGGCCTGTAATTGCCACCCCCGCTTATGACCCACTTAAAAACCCTTCATCCTCTACGAACTCTTGTTTTGACTCAACAGACCTCTCTCTCCACGTAAACATCACCGAGATGTGGGAAACTCTTACCTCAAACACCACGGATCTCCAGGTTCATTCTTTCTTCTTGTGGCAATTCGACAACTCTGATTCCTTCATTCCCATGCACCCTCTCATGACATAACTTTCCAGCCACAAGTCAACTGATCTACCCTGTGACCTCTGCCGCCACAAGGCTAAAGGGTGTCATTCTGGAGTTCACAACGCCTCCTCCTAATTCTGAACTCCCGTTTCGGCCTTGGAACCCAATCTGTCTAATTCAACTTAATAAAAAAAAAACGACCCCCCCACCTCCCAAGGCTGCTTTTCAAAATTTCAATCATGGAAACCTAACTTCGACAATTCACCACCTCCATGAAAACCAGTGCTCTAACATCCCGTATCTTCATCAACGACTCCGGGTCCCCAACCTCCCATTCCATTCAACCCGAAGTTCATCCCTACATATGAACCCACTCCTGGTCCGTCCTCACGAACCTAGAACCCATCACGGACCTCTCATTCCACGCTCCCAAGAACAACGCAACAAGGGCCACGCTCCCACAAAAGAAAGGTAAAACCCCACATTTTTCCTTTGTAATTTTGAACCCTTCTATTAACCTCTTTTTTTTAGAAAAAAAAAAAGAGGGACTTTCCTCTAATCCCTCTTCCAAAAAAAAAAAAATTAAATCACTTTTTGTTGCTAGGGTAGAGGAGGTTTTTGCTAGGTTCGGCTCCCGAGGCCTCTCCTCCGCCAAGCCTAACCAATGCAAAACCACAACGCCAACCTCAGCACCCCAGGGTACTCTGCCAAAAGGTGCCCGCCACCTAATTTGACGAGGTCAGCCTGTCAATGCTATAATTGACAGGTATTGATTGTACTTTGCAGCATAAAGAAAGAATATTTTGCCGGCCCCCAGCCAGGCCAACCAAAAATGGTTTCTTTTGCTGAAAAGTGCAATACCTTCAGGCCCACCCTGCCTCCCCTCAGGTGTGACCTTTTGACACAACTTGAGACAATAAGATGCCAAACCCATTGTGGTTCCATTGTTATAGGGAGGATCGCGCATGCGCGATGGTGTAGCTGAGGCGGCCGTCGTGAACTAAAATCTCAAGGCAATGACAGCATCGTTGAGGCAACAATGCTAAAATTGACAGGTATTGTACTTTACAGCAAAAGAAACCATTTTTATCCGGCCGGCCTGGCTGGGGGCCGGCAAAATGCTCTTTATAGTCCAGCTTTCAAAATTATTGTAAGAATAATATATTCTACAATATAGGCTACACACTCACTTACTTTCTAAATTTTTCAGCATTCTTCAAGTCAAGTCGTCTCATTTCCGTTCATCCTATTGATATGACACACACACCACTTTTCCAGATTTTAGAGTCAACATTGCAGGCCTGTAATTTCCATGTTTTCTAGGACTCGCACGAACCCCGAATTACTCATCCTGAGACGATTCGTTTTTACGATTTTTCAGCGATGTCGTTTAGCCTAGTTGACTATCGTGTTCTAAAGAAAATCTGTAAAAACATGTAAATCCAGCAGTAAGGTTTCATATGGACTAAACAGTACAGCAACATTGCGTTGTATGAAACCTTACAGGAAGGTTTATTTGTGTTCCTTGGGTGTTTTGACTTCTTATCAGTTAAACCTTAAATTAAGCATCAAACGAGTTCGTTTTTTTTTTCGTGTGTCTTAACAGCATTTTGGTGTTGTTGTCTAACAATCAATGATAGATAATGAACTGTTTGAGAATTGTCATCTTTTGCAACTATGAAACGGTACAACATTCTGCAACAGAAGAAAAGAAAAAGGTTTAATTATAGAATATGTTTTTTTCCGTTTAATGGAACGAAAGTTGCTACTCTTCGTTTCTTCTTAGTATAAGTAGTAGTAGTTGTGCGCAAATCCTTTCTGGATTTATATTGCTAAGCCTTGTCTTGTTGGTATGTAAGTAAGATACAATTGCTACAATATACTTTTGCTTGACCCGGTTTGAGAGAAAGGATATGAGTAAACACTCCTAAGATTTGTACTGCTGCTTTTAAATTTTACTGAGATTATGATGTTGAAGCTTAGAGCTACGTGCAGGCGCCTTTTGAGTGACCAGAACGTTAAGAAATATTGTCAGCATGTATATTATTTATTGAGTGCATTATAGTAGAATAGCTTTACCGATACACTGTTTTTATTGATATTGTATGTTAAGTTAGGTGACACCTGACTGGAGGCTTAATACTGAGGAGTAGGTGATAATATTTTACATAACGCATTAGGATAAATTATTGGTAGGCCTACACAATTTCGCAATTTTATGAAGGTACTTCGGTCACTCCCCGTACCCTCCCCAAAATATTTAATTTGTAACGATTTATTATTAGAATTATTTTTTGTTCATAAGTAATTTCTCGTTCATTATTTTGGAGCAAATTATACCCATGGATTTTGTGATGGCTCGAATCAGCACCCGTAGTTCTTTCTGTGTGAAATTTGGACCCAGGCAACTACATCCCAACAACAACAAACGAGTTTAGGACAGTCGTGAAGCAACACATCAACGGGCCAGTGCCAACTTTGCAGTCCAAAACTGGCTTAAAGTGTAAAACAAAGGCACACACAGTAACCTTAACAAACTTGAGGCTCTTACGTAATCGTTACAGTAATTATCTAGATTAGGGGCACCACGCCAAATCACTTAATTTTTATACTAACCGACGCTACTCTTCATCCTAACACCATTTCACATCACAAAATCCTGGGGAAACGTTTTTTTCCAACCATAAATGCGTCTGAAAATAGCACAGCTTCACATACAGCATTGAGCGAGTGCCGCCATCTTCCTTCTCCGTTGCTTGCAAGCAAGAGGACCGCTCTAGAGATTAGAGAATAGCCAAACCCCAACCAGTTCGTTACAAGTGAAACGTCAAACAGAAGCCAGTACCTGCCTAACCTAACAACAATACCACACCAAACGTGTGAACCGGAACGACAAAAGGAGTGTGTTTCGTCTGGTTTTGTTGTTGTCGTTTAGGTTAGGCAGGTACCGGCTTCTGTTTGGCGTTTCACTTGTAACGAACAGGTTGGGGGGTAATTATCTAGATTAGGGGCACCACGCCAAATCACTTAATCTAGATAATTACCATCGTTACAGCCCTACTTCCAGTCCTACTTTTTCTTTGGAGCTTGTAAAATGTCCACGAGTCCATGTTAAATCGCTAGCGTAGTGACCCTCTTGTTTGCAGGAAAAACACTTCTTAAGTCCCTGTTTCCTGTCTTTCTCTCGACGCCTGCCGACTGCCCTTTTCTTCGTCCCAACAACAAAACGCTTGTTACTGTATCTCTCTTTCCTTGCACCTCGTATGACGGTCACTGTGTCCCAATAGAACCTCATCTATTTCGTGGGTCGTCTCGTTGTCATCTCCAAGAGAACTTTTGCCTGAGAGTCTTTGACAGTAGTTGCTTGGCATCCCACACAGCATCACTAGTCCAACGAAATCGTCTATCATACTTGGGCATCCTTGTTTCTCGGCCACTTTTGCTAGGTGTTTTATTCTTCCTAAATAGTCGCTCATGCTTTCTCCTTCCTTTATCCTGCAGTGCCACAGGTCTTTAAAAGCAGTCAGTTTCATCAACTTTTCCTTTTCGGCATGCGTGTCTACTAAAGCATCCCAGACCTCCTTCGGGTTATTAACATCTGCAAATTCGCTTTGCCAACGCTGTGAAACTACCAACAGCAACGTTCCCTCCACGTACTGCCATAAATGTCTTTGCTTTAACATCAGACACACTGACGTTGACCAAGCCTTATAATTGCTGTTGTTCAGCCTCTCTACGCCGAAAATGCGACTATTTGTTTCTTCGTTTGTCGCCATGACCGTTATCGCATCTATCAATTCGCTTGAGCACACTTTCGTCACACCTATATTTTTGCTCACATACGGAAAATATCAACCCTCACTCGGCAAAATTTCTGGTGATTCCTGGTAAAAACATGATTTATCCACTGTGTACTCTTGATTGCGATTTTTAAAATCCGTATTTGTTTGTGCCGATTCAGTGCTCACCAGCCCGCGATGAACGCTTGACCTTGACCTCGGGAAAACTTCGGCTACGATACTCTAGCGACTAACGCTGATTGTGAAATAAAGTGTTCCTCTTAGACAAACTTTCTAGAGTTTCCAAACTTTGTTTGCCTGGCCTTAAATTACTCTCGCCGGTAATTCCTCTTAGGCACACACTTTTGTTCATCACAATTCGATCGCAGTTTTTCCGCTCCGGCACCAAAACAAACAAGATGGCGGCTCCCGGGATTCAAATTTTCCGTTCTTTTCGGCCCTCCGCATTTTCGCTCCACCCGTCGATTTCGGATTGCGATCAATCGAAAATTCTGCATAGTTCATCAGCATTGCTGGGCCCATAACCCTTTTTGATGGGATGGTGGGGAGTTAACCTATGGGCAGGATAATTACCTTCCCTTCATCAGTGGATCTTCAGTCGGGAAGGATGGCCACGATCGGTTGACGGCTTGACGGCGTCACGTTGCTGCACTTTTGGAGCGGTGCTGACGTCCCGGCCACGCAGCTATGGCCGTTCTAGGCCAGTCGTCAGTCCTGGTTAGTCCAAGGCGTAGCACAGTTGCGTTGAGCTAATCTATTGCCCTATCTCGTTGACTAACCATGCTGGCACACGTCCGTCCTCGCTGACATCTTGGTACCGAGAGCGGCACGACAACACACTGCACGTGTCGCAACAATGTCGTGCCTCACACCTTTGCAGTCTGGGCACGAACCGCCAAAATGGTTCGCGCCATTTTTCCTAACAGTAGCAAAGCTATCACCACTTCCGCCTTCACCCGCCTGGCGTACGGAGTACTGCGTCCACTACCACACACTACGCCCTCACGGGACATTGCACCCCAACAATCGCCAAGACGTCCCCGTCTTTGGCAATTCTTCTTGCACTCGGCGAAGACCCCTCCGCACTACTGACCGCTGTTCTGCCACGAGACACAGCAGATTCAGGACTCTCCACGGAATCTCCGATCGCCTTAAGAACGTCTCTTGCAGGCCCCTTTGCTTCTCTCTCGGACGAGGCACCTGAGGCCTCGGTAGCAATGCTACGTACCACACAAACAGCAGTAGAATCCTGGTCAGCAGCATCTTCTTCATCCAGTTTTCCTCAATTATCAGCATATTCCGTATGGCAATACGACGATGCCCCGTCCATCGTTCCAGCCTTTCCTGGGCTAATCCAATGCTCTGATCACTGACCAGAATCTGATCACTGACCCAGAATCTGCCCTGCTCGGAAAAGGCAGCCTTCGCCTCCATCAGGTTCGCCTTGGATCTCCCTTTAAGTTTTTCAACGAAAGGCTGACAAGACAACAATGACAAGGGAACCTTCCTAAGGCCTCAACCCATCGACCACGAACGACTCAAAGCACAAGTCAACAACGACAAGCAAGACCTTCATGAAGCATCAAACAGTCATATGGCCTACGTCTATCACCTGGGTCATCTTGGGTGTCCCTTCCGTCCCTTCACGAAAGGCGTAAAGGATGCCAGCGAAGACCATTCACATTGCCTTCCAGTCTCGCAACGGCCCTCACCCCACAAGCCTAACTCCTTTCCACAATGGGCCTGCAGCTTTCCTCAATCCACGCCTTTCGTCGTCACCGACACCACTCGTGCGACCTTCATCCAACACCGCACTGCCCGCATCATCAACCGCATCGTTCAGAAAACCATTTCAATCGCAGTGCTTTCCTCACCCGTTGGCGTGATCCTTGTCGCTCGTACCCCTCCCTCAAGCAGCAATAAGACGTCACCTGGACAAACTACTTTGTCCACTTGTGGGAACACTAACTCGTCTCTCAGACCTATACGAGCCACGATCGTATTGTGCATCCTCACTCCGATTCCTTGTTCCCTTTTGCGGGTTCTGCAAAGTTACATTCTGTGCTGTGCACCAATCATCGGCCACACCAGCTGTTTAGAGCTTCCAGCATCGTTCGTTTCCTTCAGCTAGACTGTCCTCGGATTCACGATTCACAACTCGGGTCTCGCACTACATCCTCTTCTTATCCGCTGTACTTCTGCCATGTCAGTCCTGTAAACGACGTTTTAGACCCTCCCAGTCCTAGGAATCACATCTCTACTTCTTCCAGTTTCATCCACGTTGGGATAATGGAACAGTCCTTATTGCTCGTCTCTTTCATTTCTCAAGCCCAGGATGCGGTTGCCATACATTCTGTTGTGACGGAGTTCTCCCGCTACCAAGCTGTGACCACGTTTTCACGTTCCGTTGACGAAGCATCACCGATTTTCACCGTCCACAACTTAACAATACCTACTGGGTCGCCTTCTATGTCTCTATGCGAATCGCCATTACTCCGGTCCCCGATCCTACGGTTGCCAATCCTACCGGTCCCCCAATCCTCGATCCCCGGTTACCGTCTTGTATTGACCAATACTCTGCACCCTGTCCTCATTGGTCGTCTGCTGGTCACTTCCTTCAATTACCCAATCCTAAAGTCGATACTATTGGATGGCACGCGGTGCACAGGGTTTATAACTCTGGGGCAGCCGGCTCGTAGCATGTGTGATCGCTAACTTTGGCCCCGCCGCCATGTTTGACGAGGCCTGCTATGTAAAAAGCATACCTTCGTTTTGTATATTAAAAACATTAAAATACCAGGGTGAGGCCGGGTTGATTTTTGTTTTTATTGCCTAACCAAAAATATGCTTTACCTCTACCCGCCCGGCCTCCCCTCTTTGCCCCCAAGGTTAACACTGAGAGAAAGAAATATGACTGATGGTCTGCTCCGACTGTTTATGTAGGAGGCATGCATCCACACATGCGCAGAAGGGAAGCTACGAGCCGGCAGGGAAGCCAACTTTTGTTGCTAGGGATTTGAGCTTCATTAGGAGGGAACTGCTATGTAAAAAAAACAGGTAATTATATTTCGTTTAGGCATTAAAAACAAAAATCAACCAGGCTTCACCTTGGTATTTTAATGTTTTTTTTAATGAAAACCAAACTGAGGTTTTGGGATAAACCGAAAACCAAACCGAAACTTTAAAACCCGATGGAGACCATCCCTAAACTTAGGCTTCATGAGGAAAATCTTCATTACTAAGGCACATAATGCCTAAGATTTTCCAGCACCGACCATGGTGTAAAATATGAAATAAACTGGAAGACGTGGAAAATTTGGTGGTGGGTTTCCCGGTATTTAAATGTCAAAAATTGGGGCAAATTTGCCAGCCTGTGTCTCGTTGTATTTGTAATGATGTGATAGCACCAACGATGTTTATCTTTTTCTTCCTATAACATGTCCGAAAAAATGTTTTATATTTTTGTAAAGTCTCTGTATTTCGGATTTGGTAAAAATGACACTTATGTGGCAAGCCGTGGTTAATCATATTTCGGTGATCAAAACTCGTAGATGGTGGTGGTTGATGGGATCGAACGAACCCTACCCCCTCTCCAAAATTTTTAAAGTTCCCTACATTACACACTACAGTGGCGATGAGTGGGATTTTAATTTAAGTTTGAATGCGAACTTAATGCTCTTTTTGACTGAAACCCCTGTCAGGTATGGGCACAGTTAGGGCAAATGAAATTTAAAAGCTTTAACTTAAATGCCAATTTAGTGAATTGGTCACTAGTTACGTCTGGTATCCTGTAAGAAGAGCTGCTGCGAGTTAATGAATTGGCCCCTGGCGCAGCTGGGGTAACAGTTGCTCGTAGCGGCAAGACGTCTGGAATTCTCCATTGGACCATGGTATGCAGCTTTGTGCGAATAACAGGTCAAACGTAAATTTTCCATTGTGGAAGGACAGGCTATCGTTTGGACCGGCATGAGGTTGAGTGCAAATGTGCAAATGAGGGGAATAGCCAGTCTGAGGAAATTAGCAGTGCTGGGTTTAAGCTTGGTTGTTGAGTAGCCTTTGTTGAAACGTTAAATTGTGTGTTTTATAATGTTTATTGAAAATTTTTGCTTAAAATGTTGTTAACCTAACGTTTAAAAATGAGTGCTAACGTTAAGAAGGTTAACAGAAATGAATATATTGAGCCAGTAAAATGTTGGCCATCAAGTGGTAGTGATATTTTTCTATTAAGCATAGTAGCGCATGCTAAACGAATTTGTATCACTGGGCTTAGTCGACCAGTCGAAGTGTGATTTCATGTATTCTTTTAAAGCTTGTTTACTGGGCCTTATCAAATAGGGGGGTAATAACGCAAATTTTAGTGCTGGTCAGATTGACTATTTGAGTGTTTCAATCTTTGTGAGTACTAGGCGTTGGCGCTAGTAGTGAAACCGGTCAAGCATAATTAAATTATAATTATAGTAGGTTATTTATTAATTATTGCTGGAGACAATATTAAGAGTGACCTTGCTGGTCATGCATAGGCTGAGTTGTTCTTAACTTATGTTTCTTTATTGCCAAAACAACTTAACCTGGTAATTTAGCATTACATTCCTCGAATGTGATGTTCCCCTGGAGGTTACTTCCGGTTCGAAGACGCCTGCTTGCATATCCCACCGCGCATGCACGGCGCGGTCCTCCCTTATAAAAGCAACAGTGCACACGCTATCGGCATTAATTTTCCTCCAGAGGTGTCTCCACGCCACCTCGCTCCCCGGTGCCCCGACTGTCGTTTGGAAAATTGGATTCCTCGCCGAAGATGGCCACCGCTTCGAAAGCTCCTCCTCCTTCCGACGCTCATCCTTGTGCTCTTGCTCACTTCGATCTTGGCAGCCATTGGGCTTCCGCCCTCGACCTCGCCACCTACGACCCAGCCCGCACGACACCTCTTGATGTCACGTCTGCTCCTGCTGTCGCATCACCTGTCTCTCCACTTCTCCCGGGACAGCGCACGCCGCCTCCCGTCCCGCTGGACCTGTCGTCCCTCCAGCACAGCCTTCAAATCGCCAAGGACTCCTACCGTGCAGCCAAGCGGAACTTACCGCCGTGCGACACTTATCCACTCTCCTGACCGGAACTCGCCGCTCGACCTGTCGTCCAACTCCTCCCGGAAAGGCCTCAGCTTCAGCCGCAGTGTCGTACGGGAAATGGTACACGACACCGCCCGTCACCTCCAAGTCAATCCGATGCCACCTCCCTCCTGCACGTCATCGGTGCACAAGGTCCGCACCCAGGACTGGGCTGCGTCCACGTCGAGCCACAAAGGGCACAAGCGTGCCGCTTCTCCTACTCCGGCTACGGCACCCAAGCGCAAGTCGGATGACATGTTGTCGTCCCGTCAACCTGTATCGCCCGCCCCTGCTGCCGAGAAACGAATCAGGTTCCGGACGACACTCCCGATGATTCCATCCTGTCGCTCGCAGCTCTTTTAAACACTGTCGAGCAGACAATTCCGGACTGTTTCCTGTTCAAGCACACTCAGATGCCGGATGCCCCTGTCAACAACCGTGGCCTAAAGACAGGCCTTGGATTTGCCTTACGGGACAAGGATGCCAAGCCCCGCTGCCTCCTGGGCCAATCAACGACTCTCCTAACGTGTCTCCTCCGCAACGAAGGCTCCCTGCTTGGCAAAGGCGATCCCCTTCTCCTCGACAAAGAACCTCCTGCGCCGCGACCTGGCTGCGAAAACAGCTTCTTCCGATCCTTGGAGATGTCGCCACCAATCCCCGTAATTTCGACACTTACTCGGAGTGCGAGTTTGTTTGCAGCGAAATCAAAATGGATTTCGGGACTTAGTTGTCAATACCCAAGAAAGCTGACGTCCCAACCTTTGTTCCGTACGAAAACCACAAATGCCTTCAGCTAAGCTTACGTGCGACATCTCAAGCAGATATCCTCTACACGGCCTCAATGCATTATGCGAGAAGCTTTCGTCTGACGTCACCCCGGAAGAGATCAAGAACCTGTCTTCCCTAATTTCGCAGCTCTTCCAGAAAGCCACCTTTGCCACATACCACGCCATGAACTGGGCGTCAAGAGCGCTGTTCAACAACACGCTTCTCCTTGTCGTCCACAAATTGCCCTGGCCTACATCAAGAAAGAAGCCGGGACGAAATCAAGATCCCTCCACAGGCTGACCTCGGAAATCTTCAATCTGTGCATCCCACACAACATCACCCTTCTGCCACTTCACTGTTAGGAAAAATGGCGCGAACCATTGGCGGTTCATGCCCAGACTGCAAAGGAGTGAGGCACGACATTGTTGCGACACGTGCAGTGTGTTGTCGTGCCGCTCTCGGTACCAAGATGTCGGCGAGGACGGACGTGTGCCAGCGTGGTTAGTCAACGAGATAGGGCAATAGATTAGCTCAACGCAACTGTGCTGCGCCTTGGACTAACCAGGACTGACGACTGGCCTAGAACGGCCATAGCTGCGTGGCCGGGACGTCAGCACCGCTGCAAAAGTTCAGCAACGTGACGCCGTCAAGCGATCGTCGCCATCCTTCCCGACTGAAGATCCACTGATGAAGGGAAGGTAATTATCCAGCCCATAGGTTAATTCCCCACCTTCCCATCAAAAAGGATTATGGGCCCAGTTACCGCAAGAATTCAAGGCGAATTTAAGTCCCATCTAACCCAAAACGTCGGCGGGCGGCATTAGAACGAAGCATAGGAAAGACGGGGAATCCCGTGGCCTCCATCTTGTTTGTTTTGTAAGACGAGACGGACGAAAAAAAGGGAGGCGAAACGATTGAAGCGGAACGGGAAGAGAGCTTCCAGAGTAATTACAAGAAGTCGTAATTAGAAGATAAAAGTAATTAAATTTTTATTAGAAATTGATCACGTTGGCATTTCTAAAGGAGAAAAATGTGTGCGTTTTACTTTAACTGCATCCGTAGATCGTCGGTTGCATCCGTAGATCGTCGGTTGCAAGTTTTTTCTTTTCAAGGTCAAGCGTGCGTAGGCTTAAATGGCACTGACGCAGGATATAAACAACTTGTACGCCTTCTGCATTCAAACGCTAAATAAACGGAATTATTATGCCTGGGCTACTTCAGTTAAATTGGTTTTACGTCACAAGGACTAGTGGAAATATGTCGATGGATCGGCAATAAAACCAGCGGATGGAAACCCACAACGAAGGGAATATGAAGAAGGTCTGGCAAAGTGTACACTCACGCTAATGCTAACGATGTCACAGAATTTGCAGACAACGTACGTTCGTGTTAGTGACCCTAAAGAACTGTGGGATATTCTGAAGGAGAGTTTTGCCGAAGGGACAAGGCTACGTAAATTGTTTGCATTCCGTGAGTTAATTCAGTGCCGGGTGAAGAAAAACGAGGATATTAACGCATATCTTCAACGAATGAAAACAATAGTGCAAGTAGCTAAAAGCGTTGATTGCCTAGGTCTGACTGAGGAGTTTGTAGCGCTGATCATGCTTGGTAACCTACCAAGGTCGTTTGATAAAGTTCTTCTGAAAACGGACTCGTTCAGAGATGAAAACTACATGCCTAGAGATGTGGAGAGTTTTCTACGGGAAGAAGCACAGAAGGGTGCTGCGTTGAATGAGGAGAAGAATGAGGATGACATACGGTCATTATTTATCAAAACTCGGCGAAGTCCAAACATCATAGACAAGAGAGGCAAGAAAAGAGCCAAGCCGAAGCACAAGGTTAAGTGTTTTGCCTGCCAAAAAGAGGGCCATTTTGCAAGAGAATGTCGGAGAAGGCAGTCCAAGCAAGATTCGACATTGGAAGACGAATCATCCTTGAAGGTGGAACAGCCAAGGCAATGTGGTTCAGGATTCCCACGTAGGCGCGACTGCAAAATGGCAGAAACCAAAGCAAGCCCGAGAAGAAGGGGAAGTCGAAGCAGAGTGGTAAACCGTTCATGGAAACAGTTAAGGAAAACCAGTGTCGACACGCACCACCCAAGCCAATAGTGGGGGAAGGTAAAACAATCAATAAGGAGGACTGATCCCACCACCAACACTTTCGTCAGGTACCGTGAGCGTTTGGAAGAACGTGTACAAACTGCGATTGACTGTGGGAAGAGATTGGCTCGAGGTGGTGAAACAAATTCAAGAGCTTTGGGAAAGGTTTTGGAACTGGCATTCAGAAGTCGTGGTATGGATACCATGCAACCAGTCATGGTGGACCATGAAGAGGTGCTAAGAAGTGAGAGCGCCGTAACGCAGCCCGAGGATAATGTTCCTGTTAACCACAAGGCCAAGGAAGTGATAGTGGGGGAAAGCCGCAACCAGATAGTAGCGGAAGATGAACGGGCCACTTCATCTACAGAGACGAGTAGAGCACCCAATTCAGAAGTTGCAGACGTGCAACAGGTTCCCGGAGGCCCAGAGTTAGAAAAGGCCAACGATGAACAAGCCATCTCAAGTACGAAGACTGGTGGTGAACCGGGAAACCAGACTGGTGTTGTAAAAGTACAACAAGGACATAACGGTATAAGTACCGAAGAGATTACGCTTCGATGCAAGTTGTCGCCTAGGTCGGCAAAGAGGCAACGAAGAGCCCTTGCAGAAGCACACCGCAAAGCACAAGCTGAAGGTGCAAGGAAGATTGCATCGCAGAGCGAACCATCTCCAAGGTTGGCGATAGATTTCGCAGAGAGGTACAACCTTTTGATCATCGAGTGGGTCTAGGACGCAGATGGAAACCTGATGCCACATGTTGACCACAGCGGGTACATGATGCGCTGGGCAAAGGCCCCTCCGGACAAGCAGAAGGAGATGTCTCTACAAGATAAGGAGCTTTTCGAAGTGGTCAAGCTAATGAAGAGGTCGACAAGCAACTGTCTGGGACAGACGTCGACGAGACCTCCAGAAGTGTCTGTCTCAGAAATGAGACAGACCACTCACTAGGAAGTGAGACCCCACTCAGGTTTTGCAGCCTGGCCACGAGTGGGGGTTATGTTAGGAAAAATGGCGCGAACCATTTTGGCGGTTCGTGCCCAGACTGCAAAGGAGTGAGGCACGACATTGTTGCGACACGTGCAGTGTGTTGTCGTGCCGCTCTCGGTACCAAGATGTCGGCGAGGACGGACGTGTGCCAGCGTGGTTAGTCAACGAGATAGGGCAATAGATTAGCTCAACGCAACTGTGCTACGCCTTGGACTAACCAGGACTGACGACTGGCCTAGAACGGCCATAGCTGCGTGGCCGGGACGTCAGCACCGCTGCAAAAGTGCAGCAACGTGACGCCGTCAAGCCGTCAAGCGATCGTCGCCATCCTTCCCGACTGAAGATCCACTGATGAAGGGAAGGTAATTCCAGCCCATAGGTTAATTCCCCACCTTCCCATCATTGACATCCCAAGCAACAGGAATGTGATTGCAGACTCTCTGTCACGCCAGAAACCACCAACAGGGGAATGGTGCCTCAAGAAATCCATCTGCGAATCTCTTTTCAACATCTGGGACAGACCAATGCTGGACCTATTCGCCACGGGGCACAATGCCAGACTTCCCCACTACGTCAGCCCAATCCCGGACAACTCGGCAGTAGCAGTAGACGCTCTCACAATCCCATGTCACAACCTGTTCGCCTACCTATTTCCACCATTCAAACTACTTCCACAAGTACTTTGGAAAATAGAAGAAAGCCAGAGTCTGTTTATTCTAATAGCCCCCCTCTGGCCATCAGCGGCTTGGTTCCTGCTCCTCCTAAACCTAGTAGTCAACACTCCAAGAAGTCTCCCTCTTCTACCTGATCTTCTGTCACAACAGAAAGGAACAAAACTACACCCGAATCTTCCAATCCTAACTTACACGGGTGGATACTATCATCAAACTCCTCAAAAAGGCTGGAATTCATCAAGAAGAGGCTGAACGCATCGCATCTAAAGCAAACAGGGAATCAACAAACCGCATGTATGACAGCCACTGGACCAAATGGATTCATTGGTGTATCGCAAAACGTACAATTCCAATCAACCCCTCTCTTCCGAACTTTTAAAATTCTTCAGTGACCTATTCAACAACGACAAACTCAAAGGCTCCACTATCCTTGTCTATCGATCCGCATTAAACTCCGTCTTCAAAGCAGCTGGTCGCACCGCCCTACTGGAAGACTACCGAATTTCTGCCTCGCTACGCTCGTACGAAAACGATCGCCCTACTACAAGACGTTCCGTAACCGACTGGGACCTTTCCGTTGTCTTACAATCATTAATGGATGACCCCTACTAACCCATGCAAGACAGCTCCCTACACCCCATGACCAGCAAAACTGTCTTCCTCGTGACCCTGGCAGTGGTTCGGCGGTGTATTTAAGCCCTCTCTGTGGACCCGGCATACTGCATCTTCGGCCCAAACTTCTCTTCCGTCATACTTTTTCCTAGAGCATTCTTCAGAGCCAAAACCCAAAAACCTTCAGAGCCTTCGAAACTCATCACATTCCCTGCTCTCTCGAACCTCGTCGGAAACGAACCTGAACGTCTCCTCAGTCCGGTCAGAGCTCTCCGCTTCTACCTAGCCCGCACACAGCACGAAGACACACGCACAGGCAGAAACCAACTTTTCCTCCCAGTGGATCTCCAAACCGGCGAAACAACAGCCGCCATGGTATCACGCTGGATCAAGAAAACAATTGAGGCAGCTTATGACAAACACGAATTAAGCAAGAGCATGAGAGTGACGGCGCATGAAGTGAGAGCTATCTCCACATCTTGGGCCCACCATAACGCCACCCCATTTGAAGAAATTCTGGCAGCAGCATCATGGCGGGACCAGTCCACCTTCACATCTCACTACCTGAGAGACATGTCAAAGGATGAATCTGGACTACTTCGGCTGGGACCGATCGTCGCAGCCAGAACTGTGGTCAAGCCCCCTTAAGCACTCTGAACGAAGCAGAAGCAAGATCGATGAGGGAAGCAAGTTCCATCCAGCTAGAAGCAAGACCCTCAGCTCTAACGGTCGTTTTCAGGACCACCAATCTCTACGAAAGAGACCAAATTCCTGTCAAGCTCCATTGTTCTGAATAAAGTGCGAATTTTTCTCTTACAGATACAGAATTCATGGGGGAAAGCCTGCTTGCATCCCGGGGCGCTCGTACAGGTGGTGCCCGCCACCATCTCTGACGAGGTCAACTGGAAATGCTAAATTACCAGGTTAACTTGTTTTGGCAATAAAGAAAGAACATTTTGCCGGCCCCCCAGTCAGGCCGGATAAAAATGGTTTCTTTTTGCCTAAAACATACTTAACCTAACTCCCGCCCTGCCTTCCCTCTCGAGTCACCGACTGACACATTGAGAGTAAAATGAATGCCGATAGCGTGTGCGCTGTCGCTTTTATTAGGGAGGACCACGCCGCACATGCGCGGTGGGATATGAAAGCAGGCGTCTTCGAACCGGAAGTAACCGCCAGAGGAACATCATACTCGAGGAATGTAATGCTAAATTACCAGTTCGCCTATATTTTAAAAATAGAAAAGTATTTTGCCCCCGTAAATATCCTGCCCTGAGTGATAGTGGTAAAGAACACCAACATACCGTTGCTTGTGACCAAGGACATCAGCACATTGGTTCACGTACACCCCCCCTCCCCAATCCTTCCACCATTGCCCTTTCTGATGAATCGCGACTAAACTAAAAAATTATTGTAGTACAAAGTTTTACTTGGAAATATATGAAAGGTCTCCCGACAGTAAGAGATAAGGTAAACAAATTGTTACTAAAATAATTTTCAAATTTTCTCTGACTAATGGGCTGCTTACAACAAAATATTTGTTCTTTTGCCTCTTTTACAAATGTTCCCTCTTTTGAAAAGCTGCGCCACGGAAACTTACGCAAGTATGCCTCTTTCAAAGACGCCCAACTTATCCCCCCTAGGCTTTAACTATACATTGACTACTACGGGTGTGAATATCAAAGTTATTAGAAAACAAAAACGAAATCGTTTAATGCTTAACGTAAGGTTTAACTGATCAGAAGTCAAAACCGCAAAGGAAGACAAACTTTCCTGTAAGGTTTCAGATACTGCAGTGTTACTGTACTGTTTATTCCACGTGAAACCTTATGCTGGATTCAAACGTTTTTACCATTTTTAATTTTGCACACGATAGACTAGTTAATGATTAGTGCGTTCTACTTGGCTAAACGACATCGTTAAAAAAATGTTAAAAAAAGTTATTATTAGCGCGCATAGCGCAACTCTACAGGTAATCCAAGGTTCCTTGGAACGAGACGGACTGTAACCGACTGGGACCTATCCCTAGTCCTACAATCCCTCATTGAAGAACCGTACGAACCGATGCAAGACAGCTCTCTCCACGTAATGATCTGGAAGACGGTCTTCCTTGTAACTCTTGCAGCAAGCCTAAGATGCTCCGAAATCCAAGCCCTCTCGGCCGTCCAGCCTACTGCATTTTCGGACCCAATTTCTCCTCTGTCACTCTACACCCAAGAGCAACGTTCAGAGCTAAAACGCAAAAATTCTGAACCACCAAAACCAATCACGTTCCCAGCCCTTTCAAACATCATAGGCAATGAACCCGAACACCTCCTCTGCCCTGTGAGAGGACTACGCTTCTACCTTGCCCGAACACAATACGAAGATGTCCGCAAGGGAAGAAACCAACTCTTCCTTCCAGTTGACCTCCAAAACAGTGAAACCTCCGCCTCAACGGTACCTCGATGGATCAAAAAGACAATCAAAGCAGCTTATGCCAAACAAGGCACGAGTAGGAGCATGAGAGTAACGGCACATGAACTTAAAATCTCCACATCATGGGCCCACCATAACGCTACTCCGATCGAAGAGATCTTGGCAGCAGCATCCTGGCGTCACCAATCGACCTTCACCTACCACTACCTAAGGGATATGACTAGAGAAGACCAGGGACTACACCGGCTGGGACCAATCGTCGCAGCCAGAACCGTGGTCAAGCCCCCTTAAGCACTCAGAACGAAGCAGAAGCAAGCCATCCATTAAGGAAGCAAGCCATCAAGATGGAAGCAAGACCTACAAACAACGGTCCTTTTCAGGACCACCAATCCCTACAAAAGAGATCCAAATTCCTGTTTCCTCACTGTTCCGAATAAAGTGCGAAATTTTTCTCTTCCAGATAAAATTTTTTTGGGGGGAAAGCCTGCTTGTATCCCGGAGCGCCCGTGCAGGCGGTAACTGCCACCTGTCTTTAACGAGGTCTCCTGTTAATGCTAAATTAACAGGTTAAGATGTTTTAGCAAATAAGAAAGAACATTTTGCCGGCCCTCAGTCCGGCCGGCTATAGATGGTTTCTCTTTGCCTAAAACACACTTAACCTGTTAATTTAGCATTAACAGGAGACCTCGTTAAAGACAGGTGGCAGTTACCGCCTGCACGGGTGCCCCGGGATGCAAGCAGGCTTTTCTCCCAAAAAATTTTATCTGGAAGAGAAAAATTTCGCACTTTATTTCGATATCCAGGTGATGGCAAAGAGTCACCCAACAGCAACAAGAAATCGGTGTGCTGTGACGGCCAAATGTTTCGACTGTAGTCATTAAAAGTTTTATTTCTGTGAATAGTTATGACACTACACCAAATATCGAAATTCTTTGGTCTATGTCACTTCTGGGGGAAACTATAAAGTTTCAAAGTTTGACGTTTAACATGGAAGTTCATGATCAGGATTAGGACCGTTATCGCCACCTAGAAGAAACCATTTACCAAAACTCAAAATGCCTGCTACCTGGATTAATTCAGTTACACGTTGGCACCACAACAAAACAGTTAGGCATGGTCATCAAAATTAGCACCAACTGAAGTTTGGAGGTGCGGTGACTTATTGCAGAGTAGTTCTATCGCTCACAATACGTGTACATTAACAATAGATGATGCTCCAGGGCCTCAAGTACATCGGGGGAGGAAGGCAGAGGGAAGTGGGGTTTCCTTCAACAAACACTTAAGGACCTTATTTAAGAACATATATTAGGCATTAGCCAATCTTTATTTGCTATTTCAGCAGAGACACTAATATCTGCTGACACTACTGTTCAGAGGGCTCTGGACTTTGTTTGAGGACTGGGGCACACCCTCGGTATGGGGCCCGGGGCAGTGCCCGTACCATTTATGAGCCACAAGCTAGCAGTCCGTTGCGTTTATTTTCCATCTACCAATTTAGAGAAATAAGAGTATGGTGTATAAAGTCAACATCATAAACCAAAAACAGTCCTGTTTCCCACCGTTCGTCTGGAATTTAGATTCTACGCAAGCCGATGATGGCCGCCACTTCCCTTAAGATGGCCGCTGCACCTGAAGCTGATGCTCTAAACGAAAACAAGCTTTCGTCTTGAACCTCTTCTTTGGCAACCGACGGCTTCGCCCCCGTCCTCGCCACTCTTACCGTCAACGTCGACGCCCTTTTCGGCAAAGAACCCCACCGTGAGGCGAAAATCAACTATCGTCAGGCTGCCGCATTACTTCAATCCCGCCGATTCTGAACTCATTATTGGACCTTTCGTCCAACTCGTCACGAAGAAGCCACACTGGGACCTTCAGCGCAATCGTCGTGCTCGTCGAAGCTACCATCCAAAAGCACGAAAACGATGCTGCCTCCACCTAGAATGCCATCAGCACGCCGAGCTCACGCTCAGGACTGAGTGGCTTCAACCGCCAGCCTTGAAAGGCGAAAAACGCATACTCCTACTTTCGTCACATACAACCATGAAGCTTAAGCCGTCAAAACGAAAACGATGCCGCCTCCTCCTCGCATGCCTTCAGCACGCCGAGCTCACGCTCGGGACTGAGTGGCTTCAACCGCCAGCCATGAAAGACGAAAACGCACTTCCCTGCTTTCGTCCATGACGCTCAAACCATCAGACCGGAATCGAAAACGTAAACAGTGCCGCCTCCACCTCACACACCTTCAGCACGCCGAGCTCACGCTTGGGACTGGGCGGCTTCTATTGCTAGCCAAGAAAGACGAAAACGCACATCTCTCCTTTCGTCTAATGCAACCATGAAGCTCCAGCTGTGAAACGAACGCCCCACCACCTCTTGCCTCCAATTGGAACAATCCACCTCAGGGCCCGGCCGGAACCCTCCTTTCGTCTCGGAAGCATATACTTCACTGACGAAAATGGCGAGGATCCCACATTCCCACTTTCAATCCTCCTCAAGACGGAAGAAGACACTGTCCCAGACTGCTTCCTGTACAAGCCAACGCATTCAGACGACGCTGCCGTCATCTACTGAAGCTAAAGACAGGTTTCGTTTTCACCTTACGAGACCGTCTCCAGACCATGCAATCGACTCGGCCATTAACCAATGCTGTCCGAAAGCTTCTCATCATTTTCGTCAATATTCCTTGGTCCAACGCTGGAAACAAAAACATCGTGGCTCCCTTCCCGTTGACTCCCGGGATCGATCCACCCTCCGAAAACTGTGGTTACGATGCTACTCCGTCTACGCACATTTTGGAGTGCTCACCATGCCTTAAAAAACACGTTTTGTTTCCTATCTGAAAGCATCGTTAACCTCATCTTGCTGTCAGATCCTTTCGGTCACCGCTAGAAGAACTCTCACCGATGCTCCGCCACTGTTGCACCTCTCCCGATGCATGCCATCAATCAACACTCTTTCGGCCGACGTCGCTTTCCGAAAGCCTGTTTATCTCCGCTCTTCGGACCACCTACCATCACGACGAAGAAGGTAACCCTCTTCTCCAATCAAAAGGCCTGAACCAATGCAAGTTTCGTCAGCAGGCCTTTGATTCCACCAATGGAAACGAAGACACCGTGGCTCCTTCCCCGTTCCTCCTGGGATTGATCCACCATCCGCACACTCGTTGGTTATGACGACTCGTCGTCCACCAACTTTTGGATTGCCAAGCATCGTGGAAGCATGGACCAAAACAAGTTGCCAGTTTTCATTCGTCCTGCCGACAAAATCGAAGACACCGTGGCGCCCCTCGCGACGTCTCCAGGATTGATCCACCGTCCTAAAGCCCGCAGTTCCCAACGACTCATCGCCCGACCACTTCTGATTGCCTGCCATCTCGACGTAGTGAACGACCATGGCCTTTCACACCACCACGAAGAAGGACGAATTCCCAAATCCTTTAGCTCCGCCACTGGTGGCGAATACGACGGGGTCTCTCTTCTTTTCCTCCCCCTCCCCCCCGGTCGGATCTTGGGATCATCCTACCGTCCAATAACTCGTGCGTAGCGAGGTTTTCGTCCGTCCTCCATGCCATGCACATCACCCACCATCTCGACAGAGAAGTCTGCCCTATTTTGGCCTTGTCGGAAAAGCCATAAACCAAGACAAGTCAACCGGCACCAAAACTGAAAGTCGAGCAGCCCCTCTAGGATGACAATCCACCCTCAGGAGGAATGAACCTCACTCGCCCTTTCGGAATGACGTAAAACATAACTGATCACCATCAATTACTTTCGTTCCGCCACGGAAGGAAAACGCAACATGGCGTTCTCCCCGTCTTCTTCCACGACCGACCCCCTCCCCCCCATTACAAAAATTCGTCAGATACAACAACTGACCATTTGGCCTCTTTAGGATCACCCCAAGCGGAGAAAGGAAGAACATACCAAGACAATTGGCTACTAATTCTTTCGTCCCTTCATTGAAAAGGGAAATATCATATTCCCCCCTTCAAAAGATTACGAAGAAGCCTTCGTCTTTTCCTCCGAATTCGCGTCAAAGCCTTTCACTCGTTCACAACTCAAAAAAAAAACGAAAACCGAATAAACGAAAACGGAGAACGAAAACCCTTTCCGAAAGTATCGTCCCGCCCGACTGATTCAATCCTTAACCAGAATCACGACCCAATCGAATCACATCAGCCCTCTAGTGGACCCAATTCGAAAGCCTCTCAAATCTCCTTTTGTCCTTTCTGAAAAACCAACATCATCGACCAAAACCGCAACACCGACTCGGGTTCCCGGGCACACATCTGGTCATCTCCACGCAGCCGGCTGAAGACTGGAACAAAAAAGAGCGCCCCATCCTAAAGCAGAAGTAACGAAAGCTTGCACCACCCAGCTGTGCATCCCCAGTCCTGACGAACCGACCATGCATCACGTTTCCGGCCATCCAGCCAAAGCGCGCAGCTGATGTTCATCACCAGTAGGCAGAAGCTCCTTTCGCCAAAACATGCAATGACACCTTTCAGCCCTACTGCTTCCCAGTCGGCGCAAGACCTTGACACTTCCAATCAGCTTGGTGAATTCTTTTGGCCGACTTTCCTCTCTAGACTCCCTCTGACGGCCTCTTCACCATGAGACTTTGCCCACCAGTATCTGAAATCCCCGTGGTTCCCGGGGTCAATCCACCTTTCCAAAGCCGTGCTTTTGGATTGCTCGTCTCCAAGCGGAAAATGAAAGCCTTCCCTACCTTACGTCCCCAGTCAGCACAGCCATCATTGCTTGCATCCAGCTTTCGCATGGAAGCCCTCTGATTGGTTGGACGTCAAACCAATCAGAAACCAAGGAAACAAAAGCCAACACGCATCCCTTTCGGCTGTGGAGCATACTGCTGTCTCCACTGCCTTCTCCCGTGTCTGCTCTCACCTCGATGCTGACATTGTGCCGTTGACCCTTCAGCCAACTTCGCAGCTTTCGTAGACATGCTTTCATCCCTTTCAGCTCATCTCGTCCTTGAGTTACTGCCAGTTACTGCCAATTCAACTTCCTGTCTCATTCGTGGCATAAACCCACGCTTGAGTAAATTTTCAAGACTGAAAACAGTTCAACTTTTGCAACCTGTCCAAGTTCCAAGACTGATATTATTTTTTACGACGACTACTTTCTCGTCCGTGGCTAACCCTACGCCTCAAGTTAAAATCAACACAACCTTTTCATTTAAGCAAAACTCTTAGATGACTACCGCATCTCTGCCTTACTCCGCTCTTCCGAAAACAAGAAACCAACAACACGAAGAACAGTACTGGGACCTCTTGCTCGTCCTTCAATCCTTACCAGAAGAACCGTACGAGCCAATGCAAGTAAGCTCTCTTCACTTGCTGACCCGGAAAACTGTCTTCCTCATTTCTTTAACGGTAAGGTTACGTTGATCAGAGATCGAATCCCTATCCGCCGACCCGGCCTTTTGCATCTTTAGCAATTTCTCCTTAGTAACCCTACACCCAAGAACAAACTTTCGTGCAAAAACTCTAAAACCATCAAAACTTTCCCGGCGTTATCCAACATCATGGGAATGAACCTGACCGCCCCTTACATCCAGTCCTTGCACTATGCATCTACCTAGCCCGAACGCAACACGAAGAAATTCGCAAAGGCAGAAACCAACTCTTCCTTCCAGTAGACTCCCAATCCGGCGAAGCCTCTGCCACAATGATTTTCCGCCAGATCAAAAAGACCATCGAATCGGCCTATGACAAAGAAAGCATGAGCAAAAGCATGAGTGACTGCAGACGATGTCAGAGCAGTCTTCACATCATGGGCCCACCACAACACCACCCCAATCGAAGAGATCCTGGCAGCTGCATCCAGGCGTCAACCGACGACCTTCACGTTTCACTACCTGAGAGACATGTCAAGAAAACGGACTACACTGGCTGGGACCTATCGTCGTTGATAATTCTGTATCCAATCAGAATCTAGACAAGCAAATTTGGAGTGAAAGCCCGATTTCTGTGCAACGAGAAGCGTAGTAAGGCCTCCGAGGAGGTTCCAGTGCAGCCTAGGCAATCTGGCCATCGTGGTAGTTTTGTAATGTTACAGTTAACTCCACAGAAAAACCCTAAGATATCTCCACAGAAAGTTTCTCCGAATAAAGTTCTTTCGCCCATTAAACACCATGAGGATTTCCCACCGTTGTTAATGCCGCCACGAATTTCGCCATTGAAATTACCAGCAATCGCCGAGAATATTCCCCTCATACTGGTGCCGATGTCATCTTTATGCGCCGTTCCCCAGCCTTCGCCAAGTGTGATTGACATGCCGTCTGCCTTTGTCGAATTTGTTGCTTCGTAGATCCAAGCGCAGAATTGTGCGACCCGACAAAGTTGGATCTTTGAAATATTTCACCAGTTTGAGGTTTTGAGGGTGGCCAAGTTTTGTATGTTTGTTTAGCGTTTTTTTTTTTATTACCAAAAAGAAAAGACTTTTTGCTAATTTCTTTTCATTGTCTTAAATGATGCGGTTTTTTTGTATAATTTTTGCATGGGTTGCTATGCGGTTGCTTAGTTGTAAAATCTTTTGGCCTTCTATTAGATAATGTCCTCTTTTGGGTGGGGATAGTAGGATATTCTAATTAGGGATGTAATTATAATTAATTGGTGTGGATGGGAGTTCACTAGTGTAATATTGTACAAAGTAGTATAGAGTTGTGATTAATAATTATATTAACTATTGTTTGAATTTGTTATAAAGTAGATATTAGTAACTAATTAGATTCTTTATATAATGAATTCGAATCTATTGGGGGTGAATGTGGTGTCCGGCTGTAGGCACCATTATCCAGTCTCCATTGTTACTTGGGTAAGATGCAAACCTTTGTAATTGGCCTACAACCTACAACAAAATTAATGAATTTGTAATTAATGAATTTGTAATGCCTACAACCCAATTAATAAATGGCCCCTCAGACCGCTGCTTCTCTTTAGATCCCACGGACTGTAGTTGTGTCCTACTCTTTAGGCATTAGACACTACACCTGAATTCATTACATTTATTCGTTAATAATACCTTAATATCGTGATTTAACTTTTAATGTAGTTTTTTTTATTCCCTAGTCTAAACAATTAGAAAATGGCTGAAGAGCAAGAACCCAAAACATCAGAGCAAGAAACGAACACTGCAGACACTCCTGTCGAGGTAAATAGTGGCTGCTAAGCAATTGACAGCGGTTCCTTGCTATTTTAACTGATGGAGTGTAGTGAGCGATGCATACCTGTAACGGACACCAAACTGCAAAATGATGGTTGGTTGATTTTTTCGTCTGGGTGGGGCCAAGAGAAAATAGTGGATTGGAACGAAATTTGTCATATTTCTTTAATATAATTTTCTTATTGCCGATCAGGAAAATATACATAACCTGAAAATTTTGCATTCTATCCTCACAATGCTGCGTTTCCCTGGAGGTATTTTAGTTGCCGTAGCCGTCAGCTCGGTAAGCCTACTGCGCATGCGTGGCGAGCGTTTGTCCTCTATAAAAAGCGCGCTCGGCAGGTCATTCATTTTCCTCCAGCAGCGTGCTCACGCTTTGTTTCCTGCTTGTGGCCTGATGGTTAGCACGACCGTCTCGTGTGCCAGAGGTCCTAGGTTCGAGTCCGGCCTGTAAGGGAATTTTGGCCAAAACCCTTTTGGAGAGGATACCGGGACTCCAGCTGTCAAAAAAAAAACCTCCGGAAAAATCGTTTTCACGAAGTTTTTTTTTCTCAAGTCTTGGCGTCCCCCGCCCTTGACTTGTCCGACCTCCAACTTCAAACCACTGTATCTACAGGAGTTACTATCCGAATTGACCCATCATCGACTTTCTTAATAGCCACAACTTTATTCTTCCATCCAGCGAAAACAGAACTCAAAATTTTCTTCTGGTTCTCCAGCTACAAGCTTAAGAAAAAGTCACCAAACTGTGCCGCGACGCACACACTTCCGGTCATCGTAACTCCAACCAGTTTGTACATTTGTAATGATTTCCTTTTGATTTTTATAGGCATAAAGCCGACCTAGTTTAGATTAGTTGTGGAATAGAAGGAGCTTCCTTTGCACAGGTACCTAACTTCATAAATAGGATGTGAACTTGTCCTATGTGATATTTTTTATTCTGATTTGTAGCGCTCATAATTTTTATGAAAAATTTCCATGATAACTAAGTTCTGCCACTCCAAAGATAAAGCCCCACCTTAAATGCGTTTTAGCATTTTTCACTACGTTAATTATTTACTCTTTTACTATTTTTACTTGCCCCTTGGACACAACCATGGTGCTCAACTTCAAAAGATTTTTACGACAATTTTACCGGACACCACTTTTTGTTTTTGTTTGTAAATATTAATACGAAAATCGCCGAGGGTGACCACCCACAGTTCCAAATGCAATTATAAACGAATCTTCCTTCTATTAAAACAATCCAGTAATAAGATCTGTTTTCCATTACCGTTAAATTGATATTCTGTGCAAACACTTCGTCCGCCCCCCCCCCCTCCTTCAATAGTTACGATGCGTAACATCGTAGTTTGGACTGTTGCGTTTCCATCAATTCACCAAACCCTTCCAGAACTCTAAACCCTCAACGGTTCCAACGGTCCTAGATCCAGCCACTCGGAGCTCCTAAGCTCCAGCCAATCGGAGAAAACCCCCCTTGTCTCTACCTTTTAAAGGCCAATTCAGATCGTTACACTTCCCTCTAAAGCCTTCACGTGGTACAGCTCGTTTTGGAACTCGAACAAATTTTCCTCCTCCAAGCCTGCCTGCCTCTCTTGCCGCCAAAACGTGCAGTCGTAGCAGACGTCCGCCCCCTCCCTCCCCCATAAAACCCCCCAGCCCAAAGCATCCACAGCACAGCTCACAGATCTCAAGCTAGGAGGTGGTCACGCCGATCGGGACCGGAATGATGCCGTCCGAAAGTTGCCATGCCGGGCACTATGGTTGTGGTTTGTATTTTCGCGTAGTTTATAGTTGAAAGTTTTACTTTAGGCCCCTAAACCTAAATTACTAGTTCAAATTTTAACTTAACCTCTAGCTTGAATTTTTATGTTTAACTTCGTACATCGGCAGTTTCTGAACTTAGTTAATCATAAAACGTCAGGGTGGTTCCCTTCCTAAAGCACCAAGTCTATTTTACTTATTTTATAATTTAATTTAAGTAAAAGTCCTGCTTAAATTGCTAGTGCTCCCGTTGAGCCGATCTAGTTCAGATTTAACTGGAGGTTTAGTTGAGTTTGTGGGAGTTTGAACGCAAACAACATACTGTAGGCCTAATTGTAACTTGCAGCTGCATTTTTATATTAGGAGGTTGAAACATACCTGAGTGAACTTTCTTGATGTGAAAGGTAACTTTTCTTAAACGCCAAAGTTCGTTTGTTGAATTTATTAATGTAAATTCGTTTTGCTTTATTTTCAAAAGCTTTCAGTTGTAAAAACGTGAGAAAATGTAAAAGTGTTTTTCTTTTATATTTTGTCTAACTGCACAAATAAAACCAAGCGTTTTAAACGTCAGTTGTTTTTACCCCGTTATTAATTGTAGAGTTAAAATATTACGTAAATCCCCTTTTATTCTTAACTCAGAATTTTCTGCAATTAATGTCACTCCACCATGGTGGCAGCGCGTACCGTGTAATTTAATACTTGTTAGGCCTATTTAAATTGATAGGATATATTCGCTCCGTTCCCTACATCGGGCCGTAGCCACGACTGTGATAAACCAACAAATCACCGAAAGTATTATTTTAATCAAGACCAAAGTCTACCTGATGTCGGGGTTGTTACAAGCACCTCAGCCGTCGTAGCATCCGCTGTTACAGGCCTTAGCCACCCCTGGCCTGGCCTGGGAAGAGAAGGGCACTGTGATATCTCGTGCTCATGTCGATTGCACGATCATGAGCATGTAAAAGAACTATGGGATTTACGTAGCAAAATTGTCCTTCTGGCGCCAGGGCTACGGCTGGTGCGCGGCAAAAGCTAAAGCTTTCATCCCTGAAGATCTTTGAATTTTCCTTGGAATACGCATCGCCTTGGCCACTGTCACCTGCATTGCTTGTTGTGGCATCTGTTCATCACTGTCGCACCTCTCGCTGCGCCGACCCACTTTCCCGCCCGGCGCGAATGCTGACTATCGCTCGGCGAGTTTGTTTCGACCTTCTGACCTTCTAGGGAGCCTTGCTGTCGCCGCCAGTCCTTTGCCCCGTTCCAGCTCGGCTCTTGCCCATGGTTCGGCCTCGTAATGGGCCTCGTAACCCATCCCGTCGTCCTTTCGTTACTGTGAAGTTCTCAAGCGCCGCCATCTTGAATTCCTGCTGCTTTCGTGACCAATTCTCCGAGCTTCACCACTATCCTTGAGGTTGAGTCTGCAACCATGCGGTCTTTTGGTATTCAACCACCTCTTCTCCTGTCATCAAGCCTGGTCAGAAAAACACACAGCTAGTAAGAGGATTACGGCTATTGTTCTGGTCCAACAACCAATAGCATAGGAGAATTAGATGACGCGTATTCCTCAGCGAAAATCTCCCACCTACGGAGCATGCATCACAGCACTCCTAGTCGACTAGTAGTCAGCTCGCTTGTCACCCTTCTCGTTCTTCACTCGCAGGAATTCGGAAGGGTTGTAATCTTAGCATCGGGTACTCACGCTCGTTGAGACTCGCTCGTCTGTCCCAGTCTTTAGCCTCACACCTTTCGAATTAATTCGAAGCAAGCAATTTTGGAAGGGAAAGAGGAAGACACACGACCACCGACCCTTTCACCAACTGGTCATGGGGAAATTTCAAGAATGGCATGCACCGAGTCGCAGGCACCTTTCCCTGGCACCGACACTGTTACAAGACTTCATTGGACACTGTCCTTCACTACCACGCTTGGATTCGGTGGCTGGACAGACAAACATCGTTCAATGGATCAAGACATCGTGGCTCCCTCCCTGTTGTCTCCCAGGGTCGATCCACTGAGCGCTATAATTATGTTAACCGTCAACTGAGTGCTGCTGTTTATCATCTGCTGATTTGATGTCTTTGGCCTTCCCGTCGCCTCCAGCATGCAAAACGTCACCCACCTGCTTAAGCAAGTTTCTTCGTCATGGCATGAACTACTGCTGGCTGCCCATGCTCACATAACGAACTTGGTCGTTAGCTGCTGAAATGGACAAGTCACCATGGCTCGCTCCTGGGGTCGATCCACACACTGCACGTCGTCCTAACTTCTTGTCGACACTCGACTTGCCCTTGATCTCCAGATGGACCGTTTCTTCACTCACCTTTGGGGGCCGGCTGACCCTCCTGCCTCACCCGGTCCGTCCGCGCTACGCCATATTTCCGCTTTCGTGCCGAGCTTTCGTTTATTCGTGTATTCGTTGCGCGAACATTCGTCGCTCGAGTTTCGTTCCTGGACCTGCGCCTCGGCTGTTTCCTGCCTTCCCAATGTCAACCTGTCTGCTGAGCTTTCGTTTGATCATGCATTCGTTGATCGAGCTTTCGTTCCTGTGATCTGCGTTTCTAGTGTTTGTTGCCGTCACGATGCCGACCTGTCTTGCCGACCTTTCATTTGATCGAACATTTGTTGTGCGAACATTCGTTGCTCGAGCTTTCGTTCCAGTGATCTGCGCCTTGTAACGCTGAGAGCTACGAAGCTCATTTTTTTTTCTCTCGCTGAAAACGGCGATCACCACCTTTAGGGCACATGCCCCCCCCAAAAAAAAAAATTGACATTTTTGAACCCAGTTTTCAACACGACATAGCCAGATGTCCCCTGCAACTTTCCACGGGAACACAATTTGCAAAAACGAACTCAGAAAATAAATATGAACATTTTCCACCACGTTTCACCAACCGAATGTCGCTGCCGACAACGCAGCTTCGTTTGTACAAATGTAAAAACTTGGTATTTTCCTTTTCGGCATAAAGCCACAGTTTAGTGTGTGTTAGGGGGCACATATGGTCAGACAAGTGACATTCATGTTTTATAACTTTTTACGACGTTTTGTGGGATCGCAACGGAAATTTCTCCAAGGATGAATATGCCGGGCTCAAATGGAAAAAGGACGAAAAGAAATCCAGATACAGTTTTAAAGTGTAAAAACATCACTACCCGTAGGAATTTGCATCCAAAGAATAAATCTGGGAGGCAACATCTCCTGGATTCACCCGACATAAATTACAATTTTAATGGTCATACAAATACTCCCACAGGGAAAAATAGTACCCCAGTATAGCTGATAAGGGTGTCACGTTCAACAGTGATACTAGCCTACCAGCTTTATCTCCTGTGAACACGAGTATTGAGAGTTTGTGCTGTTCCGACTTCACTGACTAACAGAGTCCAACTTCTTGTAAACTACCGCACAGCACACCCTTGTTAAATTGCCTACACACAAATGGTAAGCCTAACTCCACTTCCCTGTCGTACATCGAAAATCCGGTTGTGGGACTACAAAACGATCAAGACCACCTACGTCGTCTGGTAAATATCAATAATCTTGAGCACGACTTCGACATTGCCAATTTAAGCCACAACCTAGGTAAACTCAACCATACTTTAAATGAGTCCTTGGCTTTAAACAATGCGGCTGACGATCAGCTACACAACAATGAGGGCAGTACTGATAAGGTCGATGCATCTGATGGAGTAACAATGGAACATACGTATAATCCGTTAAACTCCAACTTGAAATGCTTGTTGGACACTTTCTTAAAAACGGTGGATGAGAATGTTAAGATGTGTTTGAAGGAACTCGAAAGAAAAATCGAAGATATGTTCACAAATCAAGTACTCATGATTGTAAATATATCCAAAAATATGGATCAGGCTCATATAACACGTGAAAACAATTCTTTTTCGATACAAACCTTGCAAATTCCTGAATACCTCCGGCCCAAATCTGGAAAAATTGCAACTGTAAGCTCGTGTATATCTGTAAATCAAAACGGCAAACATGAATTACTTTCTACTCTTGTTGATCAAACTACGTCGATGCCGACCATCAACAAATCAGGATGTCCAAAAACGACAGACAACATTGCTTGGCCTTCTACAAGAAATCAGAGAACATGTAATAAATCCAACCACGTACCCGAAAGACATTCAGCAGGCATTACAACTTGAGCAGGTGGTGTGCGGGACCATGTCCACCTTGGCGGAGGCACGAAAGTCCCTGCTACCGTACATCGCTTGGTGCCACTTCCTATTCCACCATGCTCAAATGGTTATGATGACTCTGTCATCCCAGGTACATGCAAAACTGTTGACAAAGTCTTATTAGTTGGTGACTCGCAGGTGAGAAATGTTAGGTCCAGGACGAAACATGGGTCCAGGACTTGGTGTTTTCCTGGTGCTAAACTTGAACATGTGCGAAAACCGATTTTGAATATTGTTAATTCCGAGAACGATTACTCTGGTTTGGTTCTATGTATTGGGACGAATAATGTCCATACCGACTCGCTTACTGAGTTGGCTAGTAAGCCAGCTTTGTTAATTGATGATATCCGTGAAATTAACCCAGGGACCAGGATCAGTGTTGTTGGCGTTTTCCCGAGCATGCGAAATTATAATCAAGCCATTAGAACAGGTCTCCAGCCACTCTTAGTTGAATGTAATGGTAATATTCAGCTCATTTGTAAGGAGAAGGGTTGTGGATTCATTTCTCTCTGGCATGCCATTGAAAACGATAGAAGAAACCTCCTTGCAACAGATGGCATACACCTAACTAGGGCAGGTAAAGCGTTACTTGAAAAAGCTATTTTTGAATATTGGTCGAAAAACCCGATTTTTGACTGTTTTTTTCCTTTATGGGAAACTAAATACATGTAATGGACATATGGTATGTCAGGGATCTACATCTGGGTTAACATCTGGCCCAAAGATGACTCGAAGAAGAAAAAGAACACAAAATAGAAGCCTAGCGTGCTGTTCTTTTAACGCACAAAGTGCAGTCTGTAAACTTCCTGATCTTCGATTATTACTTATTGACGAATCAGAGGAAACCTTCGATGTCATTGTCGAGACTTGGTTCGACTCTTCCGTCTTGGATGCCATGCTAATACATGGTGTGCCTTATAAAGTTCTTCGGAGCAGGGAGTCGAACCGTTATTTTTTCGGTTCGGTTTCCGGTTACGGTTCGGCTTTATTTTAAATTTTGGTTCGGTTACGGTTCTGTTCGAATCGTTTTTATTTTTTGGTTTTAACCGGTTAGAACCGGTTACAGTTTTAACCAGTTATAGCCAGTTATGGTTTAACCGGTTTTACTTGGTTACGGTTTTAATCGGTTTTAATACTTAACTAGCTAAAATTATTTGCTCGAACAACTAACAACGAACAAATAAGTTTGCCTTAGTTTTCAAATTTGCGTAATTTTTTAGTTGCTTTTTCTACTTGCTTTTTAGTTGAAAATTTGCAAAGCTTTTTAGCTGCTTAGTTTTCAGATTTGCAAAGCTTACAAATTTAATATCAAAGTCAACAGCACATTTTTTTTAATGGAGTATCACTTGTTCAGGGCCGTAAAACAAGTAGTTCACTCACTTTAACGAAGGTTTACATTGTAGGCTGCCTAACTGAAGTAGTTTTAACAAGCGAAAATAAAATAAGAATTTTTTCAGAGCACTTGCTACCGAAACCAGGCAAAGCACTACAATACGGGAATTGCTTAGGGGAAATTGCTTAGTGGGTTCCCAACGTTATTACAGTTTCTCACCACCCTTTCTTTTTCATACAGGCCTGGTCTGGTGAAGACATTGGACCTTTGCTCGACCCCCCCCCCCTTTCCCCAACCGGCTTCGCTTCGTATACAACTGTAATACGGTGAAAGGTTGGGGTAGTGGGGGGGGGGGACGAAAATGACTACAATTTTGGTGTATCATTGTTAGCGTGCAAACTATTCTTGGTCGCGCGGAATATGGCATTGTGGGGGAACCCATGCGGGATATAATTACTTATTGTTATGCTTACTGTTTAGTTAGCTTAGCATAGCATCATTCTAAACAACATGCTAGAAGGGTTGTGGATTCATTTCTCTCTGGCATGCCATTGAAAACGATAGAAGAAACCTCCTTGCAACAGATGGCATACACCTAACTAGGGCAGGTAAAGCGTTACTTGAAAAAGCTATTTTTGAATATTGGTCGAAAAACCCGAATTTTGACTGTTTTTTCCCTTTATGGGAAACTAAATACATGTAATGGACATAAGGTATGTCAGGGATCTACATCTGGGTTAACATCTGGCCAAACTGAATCAAACTTAATTTAGCCAAAGTGTAAACTTAAATAAAACAAAAACAATGAGTTACATAACTGCACATTCGTTATTAAAACTTCATTAGTTATTGTTGGTAAATCTGCATCAAAACAACGATGATGATCCAGACTGTGACGTCAAGCAAACGCGAAACCGAAAAAAATAACCGATATTTTATTTCGGCTTGGTTACGGTTACGGTTAAGGCCACATGTAAGTTTTTCGGTTCGGTTACGGTTTCGGTTCGGCAATTTCAAATGGTTTTGACCGGTTTTCGGTTACGATTCGACTCTCTGCTTCGGAGGGACCGTATTGGTACTCGCGGAGGGGGAATTGCAGTTTTTCTTCGTGCCCCACTTGAGGCTGCTAATATTAGGGTGGATGAGGATTGTGAAACTTTAAATTTTAAATTGTTAAACCCTGTTATAAATACAACTATTGGTTATCTCCCCGATGGGAGAAATCCCATGCACATTGCCACGTTATGATCCTTTCTTAAACAGACATCTTGCACCACCAAACCTAATCTCATCATTGGAGATTTTAATATGTCTTAGGTTGACTGGATAAATGGCTGTGCCTCTGACCCTGTCCAGAGGTCTTTCCTTGATGTCATTTTGGATTTGGGCTTGTCACAATTGATAACTAAACCAACTAAGGGAAGAAATATCCTGGACCTTGTGTTTACGGACAATGACCGAGTTATCTACGATGCGGATGTGGCACCACATTTTAGTACAAGTGATCATGATACTGTCACTTTTTCTATCCATTGTGAATCTGGGATTGGGCGTGAAACTCCGTCGAAACCTTACATTAAAACAAACTTTACCCTTCTTCAGGAGAAAATTGGGGAACTCGACTGGAATTTCATTTTAGAAAGTAAAAATAACATCGATGACACATGGAGCTGTTTCAAAGCTGCAATAACTGATTTAGTTAACAAATCAACCATTACCTACTAAAAAAGTAAAAAAAATGGTAATCACACCACACTGGAGATTAGGAAATTAACTTTGAAAAAATGTAAACTTTGGGCGCGATATAAAAGAACTGGTACTGAAAATGATAAAATTTTGTTTGATAACTGCCGAAAGTCGCTTAAGGCATTGTGTAAATCTAGAGATATTAATACTGAATTAAAAGTTATCCGTGAGGGAACTATGAGCTCCTTATTTAGATATTATAAAAACAAACACTAAGACCCCTAGCTCTATTCCTCCACTCCATTTTGAGGCCAAAACAGTAACGGAAGAGTACGAGAAGGCAATCGCGTTTAATACTGTTTTGGGGAAAAACTTTGTAATTGACAATAATTCTAATAAGGAAACGGTCCTTGCCATGTACCAAATGCCTGGTATCTCATGTGCTGCAAATTTTTGTTTGATTGAATTTACTCTTTATTCCATTTTAACCAAACTGCTCAACCTTAAAAATAGCTCGGCAATATGCCCTGATGGCTTTTCCAGCTCTTTTTATAAAAAACTAGCAAGTGTCCATGAAGCAAGCAGTCAGCATTAGACTGTCCTTGTGAGGATACACAATACACTTACCCTTACCCTTACACTTACCCTTTACCTTGTGATTTCTTTCTTTATTTAGCAAGTGTCCTTTGTGAGCCACTTAATCTAATTCTAAATCACAAGGTAAATTGCCTGAACAGTGTAAGATGGCAAGAGTGATCCCAATTTACAAGGCCGGAAATGCGGCTGATCCCTCCATCTATCATCCTATTTCGTTGACTTGTGTTCCTTGTAGGATTTTAGAACGCATTATACGGGACATATTAATGAAACATTTAATCAAATTTGACCTTATTCCTAGTGACCAATTCGGGTTTCTGCCTTGCCGTTCGACTACCCTGCAACTATTAAATTGCCTAAACGACTGGACTAAATCAATAGAGAAGCATATTCAGGTGGATGTTATTTACATTGACTTTGCCAGGGCTTTCGACTCTGTGGTACGCTCTAAATTACTCATAAAACTAAAAATGATGGGTATCGATGGACCAGATTTCTCCTGGATAAGTGATTTCCTCAGTGACCGGATGCAGATGGTTGCGGTGGGGAAATCAAATTCCACCTCGCTCTCGGTAACTACTAACTAGTGGTGTGCCGCAGGGATCAGTGCTGGGACCGTTGCTATTCCTTATTTATATTTCCGATCTAGCTCCTAATTGTGGTAATGTTAAACTCCCTAAATTTGCAGACGATGTAAAGCTCTATAACACCATAAACACACCTGTTGGCACAAACCAACTCCAACTTGCTCCTGGTCGAATGGTCCACGAGATGGCAACTACCAATTAATGCACAAAAATGCAAGGCTCTACCTCTGGCATTCAACACAATGGTACTGACTTTAAAATTAATAATCAACAGGTAATTAATAAAAACGAAATAAAGGACCTTGGAGTCCATTTCACTTCCAACCTAAAATTTACCACCCACTGTAACATCATTATAGCTCGGGCCAAAAGGATGAACCACCTTATTAAAAGGTGTTTCGTGTCTGGCAATGTAAATATACTTGTTAAGGCCTTAAAAATCTATGTACGTCCTATCGTCGAGTATGCCAGTCAGGTTTGGTCCCCCTTCTCATAAAGGATATTTTGATGGTGGAATCTGTTCAGCTCTCATTCACCAAGCGTTTGCTAGGAATGCATGAGCTATCCTATAGTCAGCGTCTGCTGCACCTTGGGATGGAATCCCTTGAACTTAGACGATTGCATGCGGACCTTTGTCTCACTTTTTCTATTCTACGGGGGTTTGTGGATGTAGACCCGGGTGTGTTTTTCATGATTAGGACCAATACTGTCACCCGTGGACACCACCTGAAACTCACTGTTGGTGAAGTGCATAGGGATTGGACAAAGTTTTTTTTTTCTAATCGAGTTGCGATTCCATGGAATGGCCTGACATCCGAGTTGGTTTGGTCGGCGAGTCTTTACATTTGTAGGAGAGGCATCCGTAAGGTTGATCTTTCAAAATTTTTGTCGTGTTTTTAGCATTCTGATGAGCCTTGCTTATACTCGATATGAATGTTTTTTTTCGGTTTTTTATTTCTGTATTTATGTGTAAGTGTGAACGGTGTTAGTGGGCTGATCATCTCACCCCAACCGGTCTCCTTTTACCTTTTATGTGGTAATAAAATGTATTATTATTATTATACAATTGCACTGCCATATTATTTATATGCTTTGAAACGTTCAATCTCGTTGCTTGCTGTTTTTATTTTTACTTGTTGTGGCACAGGCCATGTTACGACGAATTTTTATGAAAACTTCAACCACCTTTAGCTTGACTGCTTCAGATTCATGGAGGTTTAATAATTTAAAACGTGTAAATAAGCTAGTACCAGTTTTAACTTATTTTTATAAACGCATTTTCAATGTTTACTTAGGGAAAAACTACCGAACCGACACTCGCGATTTTCGTAGTTAGGATGTTTTTATTTTTATGCTCACTTCGATTTATTAGCATCCCAGCAACAATCCCTAGTCCACGGCAATTCAATCCACAGTATCCTTCCATCAAATAAATTCAGTTGTACAGCT